>JXTB01000241.1:263727-314207 GCA_002914805.1 Parasponia andersonii | reverse complement strand
TTAAGATAAGACCGTAGAGTCTCCTCTGGACCTTGCCGGATTGCGGCCAAACTGACAAGCGGAACAGTGAAATTCTTTGCGGCCTGAAACTGTCTCAAGAACACCGTTTGTAATTGTTGCCAGGACGAAATTGAATTGGATTTAAGTCCTCGAAACCACTTCTTCGCTGCTCCTGAGAGTGTTACAGTGAAACATCTGCAGCGTGCATGATCACTAATACGATGAAGTTCCATCAAGTCACTGAAGTGATCCATATGATCCTGTGGATCAGTCTTCTCATCAAAAGTATTGATGGTGGGAAGTCTGAATCCGGTGGGAAGGGCTGCAGCTCGAACCTCCTCGCTGAATGGCGACTGTCGATACCCATCAGCGAGCTCATCGTCCCAGCCAGCAAGTGCATCTAATGCGATCCTTAAATTGTGAACATCGACGTTCAGAGGAAAAGCATCATTCCTTGCTGGTGGTAAAAGTGACTGTTCGTTATCCTGTTTCATAGCGGGTTGGTCAGGTAGAGTCTTCTGCGACCTATGAGAGGAATCCAGTGACATAGTGCGACGAGACAGGATCTGGTCGTTATGATGCGATACAGATTGATCATGACCACGTCGTCGCTCCAAATACTGTCTTAAGTCTACAGGATCTTGTCTTGACTCCCTGCTGATTCTTTCGAAGACGCTCCTCGATGGTCGTCTTTGTTTGCTGCTCAAGCGATCTTGACTATTGGTGGATTTATGAGAAAGTTGTACACGATCACGGTTTGTACTTGAACTCTCTGTACCAGATTCTGAAGGCAAGTCTGCGACCTTGCCTTTCCCTTTGGAGATGCGATCTTCATGACGCTCTTGCTGAGTTCTGGGCTGGCCGCATCTTCTCGTCTCTAGGATTTGTATTCTTTTCTTAGGTAATTGAGCAGGACGTTCTTTGGGACGTTCGTGTTGTGGTAGGGTCACCATCTGCCCTTCAGCAAGTCGTCGTAGGGTGTCATTGATCTGGTTAGTGACTTGCTGAAGGTTCACGAGCGTTTCCTCCATACGATCCTATTTCTAGGAAAGGTTCTCTGTTGCCGTCATATTAGGCTGATCCGGAGCAGGGGTTGCCTGTGTAGCAGCAGTACTTTGAGGTTGGTTTTGGCTAGTTTCGGTGACTCTGGTAGTGTTTCTAGTGTTTGCCATTATTGAAAAAGTGGAATTTGACAAATTTTTCTGCCGGAATAACCCTCCTTCTAGCGCCAATTGTTGATGGAGGTTTTATCAACAATAAATTTAGAAAAAAATCAAGAGATGTGGCTTGTATGAATCGAAATTAATAATCAAAGCAAATAAGGAGAGAGGATTTTATAGTGGTTCAGCCCCGAAAAAGATGAGCCTACGTTCACTGTTTTTCTTACTAAATTATGAACACTCAAGGTTACAACGTTTCGCCTGGAGATTGGAAAAAACTGAAGAGCAATTGGAATACTCAAAACTTGCCCCTCCTTCGGAACGTAGAGTTCCCTTTATATAGGTAAAAGTAACCCTATGTCCCTAGGATCCTAATCGTATAAACGGGTAACTATACAATTGGGTAACCCTTCAAAAACGGATAACTAGTTGATCATAAATAGGAGACTTCTATTTCCCTTTCCTTGTAGGTTTCCTGTTACCTGTACAGAAAGAGACGCACATACTTATGCAAAAAGAGACTTTACGGAGAAGGTTGCAGATAACCTATGGAAGAGATCGAACATAATCATCACGGAGGAGGTCGCATATAACCTGTGGAAGAGGTCGCATATAACCATCACGGAGGAGGTCGAACTTAACCCTTATGCGACCTTAGGATTTTAGACCGCACAACACCTACTTATAGGTTAAAAAAAAAAAATACCTAGAGTGGCAACCTATATATATATATATATATATAAATACATTGGAAGCTCTTTGAGATATTTAGCATTGGAGATAGACTATGTCAATTATTTCTTTGGTTGTAGTCAATCTTAAGGGTTTCAAGTTCTAATTTAATATTTTTCTTAATATGAATTAGTTGGAACCTGATTCCACTAAAAAAAAATTAAATTAATGCAAATAATAGAATCGTTCTATAGGAAAACATTATAAAAAGAAAAATCCTTGATTTGAATATGGGTGGATGTTTCTCGTGGAGGTTGTACGAAAACCTGAGTGGGACAATCTAAATACAATGGGATTAATGTGGGATTTGGGGATGCTTAGATGACTAATGCACTCTTGACTCTTATATTATCTATTACAAAAATCTATAGAGCCACCTAATGTATTAGTTTAGTGGTTACAAAGTCTACCTATTTTTCTTAGAACCAACTTATAAGTCAATAGAGTTTCACATGCGCTTAATTTAACAAATTTAAGTGAATACCGTGTTTATCTCTAGCGTTTTATTTAATGCATGAATCATGATATGTTATAATTAAGCATGTCAATGTTACATGTTTTATGATAATCTTAAGCTACCATAGTTTTTTTTAAAAAAAAAAAAAACTAATGAATACCGTTTAGTTATTTGATCAATAAAGGATTTGCCCTTACATCAAAGGAAGCTTGCCAATAGAGTTACTTTTTGTCGGAAATAGGTCAAATAAATAAAGTTACACGATTATGGATAAATAAAAAAAATAAAAAAGGAAAGATGGAGAGCTGAGACGGAGCTAGCTCAGGACGAGGGCGCCTCCCCTCAAATTTTTTTGAATTATGAAAAGGCCTATGAATTTACAAAATCTTAGCATATATGCCCTCCCTCAAATTTCTATATTATAAAAAAGTATATATGCTTTTAGAAAATTGGCATTTAGGCTCCCAAATAGTACTTTGAGATATAACTTATCCCAAAAAATAATTTAAATTTTATCTTTTATCTAGACATTGAATTAGGATTTCTTTTATTTTCGTAATCCCGTGTATACATAGTAATTTTTTGACAATAATTTATTTTATCTCCAAACATTAAATTAAGATGTTTCTACTTTATTTACAAAAATCAAACTTTAGCCAATTTTGAGTGCCAAAAATTAGAAAATTTATGGCATATTTGGTTGATTGGAATGGACCTTGGAATGGAATAACTATTCCTTTTCAAGGTCTATTTTATTATTTGATTTGACTTTAAAGTATGAAATCAACATTTTTTTGTAACCTCAATTCCAATATTTGGTGAAATTCTTATTCATTTCAAAAGGCCAAGGACTAATGATTCCAAATTTTTGTTAATTAGTTTAAAGCTCAATTTTCTATTTGTTTCTTAATAAAGATATTTTGATCAATATAATATTTATTTCATTCTATTACATTAAATTAACTAAATAATAGAATATTATTTCTATTATTATTTTAATTCTACTTAATTACAATTTTCATTATTATTTTAATTTCATTCCATCTAGTCAAACATGACCTTACAAAGAAATCATGCCTAATTTTTTATCTTTAAAAAAAACAAAAACAAAAAGAAATCATGCCTAGTTTTTTATCTTTAAAAAAAACAAAAACAAAAACAAAAAAGAAAGATAATGCGCTAAATGAAATTAAAAAAAGGAATGCGGGCTCCTCCTTTCCAATTTAAATCACAGAAAAGAGAAAGATGTCTTCTCTAGGCTTCACACGTCACAAGACATCTACAACCCCATAAACCATATTCAATATTTCT
The DNA here is from genome assembly GCA_002914805.1 of Parasponia andersonii. NCBI lineage: Eukaryota > Viridiplantae > Streptophyta > Magnoliopsida > Rosales > Cannabaceae > Trema > Trema andersonii. The sequence continues at coordinate 310,547 of JXTB01000241.1, read as the reverse complement.
TTGATTTTGTTATTCAAAATCAATTGACGGAATAGACGAAACGGAATATTGATTTTGGTGACTCTGAATTTCTTGCATTTCAATTTCTCAATTTGAAATCGGAAAGAGAAAAAAATAGACGAGTGAAACAAAAAAAAAAAAAAAACCTTTCAAAGTTCACATTAATATCAAATTGGAAAAGGGAAAAGAGAAATTTGGAAAAATAATCTCTNTTATTGTGTGAGCCTATATGGCTCAAGTCTACCGTCTACACTCTAGGCTTTCAATAAAAAAAAAAGGCCAGCTGGTACATTATTTTATTCATTTATGTATTTTCGAATTTATTTTAATATATCCTTTTTTATTAAGAAATAAAATAATTCTAAGACTATATTTGGAACGAATGATTCGTGAGAGGATGAAAAAAAATGGAGGAAGAGAAATGAAAAAAAAGGTAAAATTCCTTATTTAGAGGAATTGAGGATGAAAAAATAAAGCAGAAGGACGAACTCTCCCTCGTACTCCACCATTTTGAATTCTCCTATTAATAAAAGGATTCAATATTTTCTTTATTTTTCCAAGATAAAATGATAAATATATACTTTTTATCCTTCTTATCAAATAACTTAAAAAATTGAAACTCTCATTTTTTTTTTCTTCACATTCTCTTTTTCTTGGCCTCTCTATCCATTATTTTTTGCTAACCAATTTATAATGAAAATTTACAATTATAAATTAGTATAATATTACTTCTCCAAAGAAGTCATTCTACAAAAAAAGCCTAATTTTTTGTCACGCCGAAATTTGTGACTAAAAGTGAAAAAATTATGATTAAAAGAATGTCATCATCGTTATAACATGACTAAAAAGTTTATTACTAAAAATTTTAGTCACAAAAACTACAATTTGTTATAATTACTAGTACATTTAGGCACAATAAAATTCGGTACTATATGTAGAAAGTTGTAATAAATAGTAACAAGTTATGATTAAATGACATCTTTAAGTCACAACAAAAATTTTTGTGACTAAAAGTTGAATTCATTGGATTATAATGTTATTATTCTCGATTCATATTATGAACTAAATTTTTCTTTGTATAGTTTTGCTATGTGAACTAACCTAATATCTTGTGTTTGCTTATTTCTCTTCTTTCATTAATAGAATCCATTGTTAAGTTATTTATTTTATCTTATACTTATTGTTTCTATTTAATTGATCACTAAATAGATTGTTGAGTGAAATTTCTATAAACTTGGAAAGGAGATTAGAAATTTGAACTTAAGTAAAGCAACATAAAATTACCTAGTTTGGGATAAATTTACATAGGATAGGAATATATCTATGTGACTTTTGTAATTTTTTTGAGAATTACTAAACTTAATGAATCTAGTCAATTTATGTTAAAAGTAACATATTAGCTTGTCTAACTATTTTCACTTATATTTTGGAAAAGAATTTGTGAATAGTTGACAACTCTTGTAGATTAATTAATTTAAGAGAGAAATTGAGAAATTATGTATTTAAAGGATGGTTGGGGAATTAGTAAACTTAGATATTTTTCATACGGCTTGTTTTCATTTATTTTGCATGCTAGTTTAGTTACTTTGTTTTATTTCTCGAAAAACTATATTTTGGTTGTTTGGATAAAGTTAGGATTTACAAATTTAATACTTATGTTAGATTTTAGTGATCAATCCTCGTGAGTTCGACATTCTTAACTCCTAAATCTATATTATTTGTGACTGTGTGCACTTGCACGAGAGTGTGCTAGTGTAATTTATAATTATATATTCTAACCAACATTTATATGGTTGTATGCTTACAAGTATTAACTTGGATGATTTGATATATGCTTATAAGTATTAAATTGTTCGGCTGCTCCTATAACACTAAAGTTTTTTGTTATCTAGCAATCATCGGCTTAACCCGACTAGTTGGCTGGTTAATTTGAGTAAGTAATCTTCTTTTAGTGGGCAGGATACAAGTTACATTTTTGTAACCCGAATGTGGATTGGGTGGGTTGGGTGGAGGGTGTAACCCACCCAACTCGATCGATGATCAGGCCTAGGCCAGACTCGCACAAGTAAGGAAGGGTTGCAGGCCATGTTCTTGGACATCGGATCAATGTCAGGAAGTATCTCTTGGGCTCGTGTAGAGCACTTCAGGAAGAGGTACGTGAATGAGCAACAGACGTGGAGCCCAGGCGACATTAGCTAGCACAGATTCTTTCGCAGCTGGTCAGATCCCGTGCTTCTCGTTTAACATGCACCCAGTTGTACCTCAAATGACACGAAGTCACATTAGTAACTTAAATTCCACTTTTTCGTCATCCAATCAGGGGCTGATTTAGTGGGTAAGCTCACGAACTTGTTTAGTAGGTGAGCTCATAGTTTTATGCCATATGGGATTATAACGAATGGCTTAGATAATTGAAAAGAAAAAAAATAAGAAAAAAGAAAAGGAATGAAGTGAGAGATTGACGCATCATTCAACCAATCAGCTTTGAGTGCGGAAAACGTACAATTGGAAACTCTTTATTTATAAATAGACCAATACGTAAGAGAGAAAAAAAAATTACCACTCTTTTCTTGTTTTGTTAGTCTTTTAGGTATATATAGTTTCATCGAGGTTTTAGTATTTATGAAAAATTAATTTCAATTTTCAAACCCAACTTTGATTTCTCACATTCACCAAGGGAAAATTTAAAAGAAAATCCAAATTGGAAAGTTTCAAATGGTAATTTCTCAAAATACAGATTGTTTTTTTGAAAAAAGTGAAAAATAAATTTATATTTAAAAAATATTAAAAAAAACTCAATTTCTAGATTAGTTTTACGTGGAATTACACCGTCATTGATATAAATATTAGTTTTATATCAATTTATCAATTTGCTTAATTCTGTCATTGATTTACAGCCAACAGATTAGATCGTACTATTCTTTATTTAGTATTTACGTATCTGTTTGCACATATTAATTTTTATTATTTTATTGTAAATTTTTTATTACTCATTCCTTAAACTATCTTGTATGACTTTTAGCTTTTACAATCAACTTAGTGATATTTTATTTATTATTATATTACTTATTTGGTACGTGTACTTATGTAGTAACTATAAATCTACAATAATTATCATCAGAGGATCTATCTAAGGGGTAGCTTAAAAGTAAGGCAACTAGTCCTTTGAAACCAAAGATCTCCATATTATATATATATATATATATATATATATACTAATCATAGTTTAATTTATTTTATTTGAAGATAAATAATTAAATCTTAATTATATGTAACATCGTGATTGCTTTAATTCTCATCATAACAATAGTACTTGTTACGTATAAATAGAATAGAAAAACTAGCTTGTTTACAGTCCCACAAGGGGAAAAAATAAATTTGGACCTTGAAGTCTAGTATAATATAAAGTATTAATCATGTTTTCTCCTCATTTTGAATTGAGTCAACTTTGTCTTTGCTTTTACAATAGAATTCCTAAACATTTATAAATGTAGAGAACTCAGAAATCAGGAGGTAGGAAGTGGCAGAGTTCCAGTGTCGCACTGTCGTATAAAGTGTAGTATACTCAGCATGACAAATGGGACAAGTATAACAGATTGAGAAAATCTCCCATTCAGCATCCAGAGGTGGCTCAAGGGTAAAACCATTAAGACAATCACTAAGGTCTTCTTTAATATAAGATCCACAATGGTATTGATATTTTAATAATTTAACTTCTTATATATAGCGATACTTTTATTAATAATTGTCAAAACTTTAAAACCATTAGATAAAATATAGGACAAAATACCTATCACCCTTCCATTTTTTTGAGAGTCAGTTTTTACCCCGTGAATTTTGAAATTTATCCCAAGCATACTAAAAATTACAAACGTTATGTTAGATTGCCCTAACTAAAGATGGCTTAAGAAATTTTAAGGCCAAAAATATGATTACTTGTCATAAGCTTCTTTTAACTAATTTTAAACCATATATTTTACTTGCAGGAGAAAAATTTACAAATCTACAACTATAGTATTTCAATTGAAATCTCTCAGACCACACATTATCTACTAAGATCATATACAAAAAAGAAATACAATATTAAAATTTCACAAATAATCAAAAACAAGGATTGATGATTGCAGTCATTTAGCCATACCCAAAGGAAAGAAAAAAAAAAACGCAATTACTAGAGCTATATAGACCATTAGTAGAGTTTTATAAACCATGGAAAAGGCCACTTCATATGCTTCATAAACTGAAGAAAATCTCTGTGGGCACAAGTAAAATTTCGATCTCTACTTTAGAATTACATCGAAGAGGAAAGATTGATACTATTTAAGTAAAACAATATTAAAAGAGGAATAGAAAGAAGTGAATACCTTAACAACAAGGTCTGAGATTTGGGAATTGGCATGGAATTAGGGTTGAAAGAAGCAGATGTAGTGTAGTTACATTTTTACCCTTACAATTTTAAACGTCCATCTCTAGTTAGGTCAAACTAACATAATTTTTTTAAAAAATTTTGGGGGTATCTGGGACAATTTTCAAAAGTTAGATTATAAAAGGCAACTCTCAACAAAAATAAGGTGACTACATGATTTTTTGTCCTAAAATATATATCTTCTCACATTTTAAGATAACCTAATTAAATATTATTAGAGGGCATCATATTGAATCAAATATTCTTAAATAAATAGTTAACTGATTACTTTGAAAGTATGTTATTGAGAATTTGGATATTACCGCATTAAAGCTATTTTTCCTTTAAAAAAAATGATCTTTCGTTTTACTAATTTTTATTTTAATTTTGTTAAAAGTTATTTATTATGCATATCTTAAAAATTTACAATAAAACTTTATATAAATATTTAGTTAATATTTTGTATCTAAAAGAAAACATAAATATATTGTAAGTAAAAAATTAGGCTATTTTTTTTCCTTTTAAAATTTTTACTTAAGGCCTCAAATTACTTTGAGCTGACCGTGTCAGAATCTTTAATTTCAAAATCCTCCTCATCTTCATTAGCCTTTGATTCATTTTCTTTTAGTCTTGTCATGACATACTCTAGTGTTTGCCTCAACATTTCATCAAGCTCAAATTCAGTAAGAATAACCAGTAAATTATCACTAGGCTAAGGTTTACATCCACCTGTAAACATAAGATGTTATGAAAAATAATGAGAGTTTTTAACGAATTAGAATCACACCTAGAGATATGAGAAAAAGTTTAAGAAACTTGTTTTTTAAACTCACATTTAGAACTCGAGATCATTTCAATATTCTCATGTCTTCTCACGTTATCAAGATTTACAAGTGAACTCTCTTAATCCAATCAACTAAATAGAAAACAAAAATTTATATTTTAAGTTATGAGTTAAAGTATAAATAGAAAATCAAAAAACAAATAATGCTAACCTTAACTATTGCTACCAAAACAAAAAAGTTGATTCCTTATCTTTGGATTCTGATAACTCTAACAAAATAGAGTTATCTATGCTCTTTTACTTAGTAAAAATATATGTCTTTGAGTATTTTTATTTCAGTTTTTTAGATAATTTAAGTTATTTTATTTAGGGATAATATCATTTTTATACTGTGTATTTTTGCACTTTGTTCAGTTTATACCTTATATTTTAGTTATTATTAACATTGATCTTTTTAGTTATTATCAACTTTGACCCTTTAATTTAATGTTAGTTACAAATTTATACCCTTATACCAATTTAGAGCAGTTAATTTTAAAATATATTATTTAAAAAATTGAAATAAAACCATATAAAAATTGATACAAGAATAAGTTTATTAAATTATTTTAGTAAATTAATTACTTTAAATTCGTGTCAGGGTATAAATTTGTAACAAATATTAAATCTAAATATTAATGTTGATAATAACCAAAACACAAGATACAATTTGAACAAAGTGTCAAAATATAAGATATATAAGTGATATTATCATTTTTATATATAATTTAATGTAAGTATTTAATTTTAAGTTTATTGAATTTTAGTTTATTTTCAATTTAATTTTATTTTATTTCCTCGTTTATTTATTATTTTAGAACTTAGATTTAGTTTATATCTAGATTTAAGTTATTTTGTTTTTTTTATTATTATTTATTTTTGTTTTTATATGATATAATTTAAATTATGAAAAAAATTTGGAGACCAAACTAAGGTAGTGAAAAAAACCTGAAAACCCCAAAAACATTAATCCTAAGTAAACTCGGGTTAAAATCACCCGCCTAATTAAATATAAGTCGGGTTTCTTGGGAAAAAAAAAATAAAAAAAAGGAAGTACTAGTCGGCTTAGGGAACCCGCCCAACATAATCGACTCGCCCAATGTAGCATACTAATAATTTTATTTATTTTCAAGTATATAAAAGGGTGAAATGCAAAATAAAAACCCTAAAATTTATATACTCTGCCATTTAATCCCTGAGGTTTGGACTCTACAAAATAATATTCTAAAATTAAGAATTTTTGAAAATCGATACCTTTTGTTGATTTTTTGAATGACTTTAATAAGTAAAAAAATAATAATTGAAGAAGAAGAACAATAAAAACTAATCTAACTTTCATAAATAATATAATTATCTTTATGTTACTGAAAATGGTCGAAAAACAAGTGCATGGTATCAATTTTTGCAAATTTTTAATATCATAGTATTACTTTACAAAGTTCAAACTTCAAACCTTAAATTCTTAAATTGCAAAATATATAAACTTTGGGATCTTTTCTTGTAGTTTACTATACATAAAATATACAAATACAAATTCATAATTCTAAAATTTCATAAACCTATCTGAAGTACAAAGACACTTATCTCATCACAAACTCAGCTGCCTCTCTCACTTATCAATTCTCAGCCTCTCTCCCCTTTATAGTTAGTGGCATCAGCCCCTCTCGCTCTTCAATGCCAACCTCTTTCACTCTTTTAGTCTTCGGCGCCACCCTTTCTCACTCACTCTCTCACGCTCATTCGCCTTGACGATGCCCTCCCTCATTCTCTCTATTTCACTTGTAATTCGTATGCGACCCAGGCTCATCGTTACTCTGGCCATCAACCCCTCTCGTCGTTTACACTTTGGTTTGTAAAAAGATTTTACTCCTAAATAAACTAATTTAATGGGTTCCATTTTAAGATTTTAGGTAATCTTAGTTCCTAAATAATTAATTGATACCATATTCTAATTGATTAGATTAAGGTTTTTTAAATTTTAATAAAATTGTTTTGGATATTTAAGAATCTTTAATTATTATTTCTTAGGTATGTACTGAATTTGAACCAATGTTCTTATTTTTATGACATATTTTTCTTGATTTTGTTTTATATGATTGTATGCTTACAAGTATTAACTTGGATGATTTGATATATGCTTAATATTATTAAATTGCTCGGTTGCTCCTATAAAACATGCACTCAAGAAGTTCTTTGTTATCTATCAATCATTGGCTTAACCTGACCAGTTGGGTCGATTTGCACAAGTAATCTACTTTAAATGGGCAAGATATGAGTTGCATTTTACAACCCGAATATGGAATGGGTGGGTTGGGTGGGCGGTGTAACCCACCCAAACCGATCAATGATTAGGCCTAGGCCAGACTTGCACGAGTAAGGAAGGGTTGGAGACCATGTTCTTGGTCGTCGGATCGAGGTCAGGAAGCATATGTTGGGCTCGTATAGAGCACTTCAAGAAGGGGTCCGTTAATGAGCAACAGACGTGGAGCCCAGGCGACATTAGGTGGCGCAGATGCTTTTGCAGCTGGTCAGATCCCGTGCTTCTCATTTAACGTGCACCCAGTTGTACCTCCAATGACACGAAGTCACGTCAACAACTTAAATTCCACTTCTTCATCATCCAATCAGGTGCTGGTTTAGCGGGTAAGCTCACGGTCTGGTTTAGTGGGTGAGCTCATGGTTTTATGCCATATGGGATTATAATGAATAGCTTAGATAATTGAAAAGAAAAAATAAGAAATAAGAAAAGGAATGAAGTGAGAGATTGATGCATCATTCAACCAATCAGCTTTGAGTGTGGAAAACGTGAACAATTGGAAACTCTTTATCAGCTCTTATAAATAGACCAATATATAGGAGAGGAAAAAAAAATTACCACTCTTATCTTTTTTTGTTAGTCTTTTAGGTGTATATATTTCATTGAGCTTTTAGTATTTATGAAAAATAAATTTCAATTCTCAAACCCAACTTTGATCACTCACATTCACCAAGGGAAAATTTAAAAAAAAAATTCCAAATTCGAAAGTTTCAAATGGTAATTTCTCAAAATGTAGATTTTTTTTTTGAAAAAAGTGAAAAATCAATTTATATTAAAAAATATTTAAAAAAAAATCGATTTCTACATTTGTAATTTTTTCCTAAAAATGCTAAATACATCGTCTTTTTTTTTTTTTTAATAATGAAAAAAAATTATAGAGTTGCATACCATTGTAAGTAGATTAATGGATCCTTCTCCGAAAAGATTGCCCATAGAGCTCTGATTATCGCAGTGGTGATGACATCTCGAACCTAAGATCTTTTAGTCGAGGAAACGAGCATCTTACTATCCCTCTTTCGTACTTTTTTTTCATTATTTTTTATATTATACTTTTTTTTCATTATTTTTTATATTATAGTCTCATTGTTTGATATACGTATGGATTTTATTATGATTTATTATATTATTATATTATTACTCGATATATTCTTTAGTTTCACTACTTGACATGTTAAAAATACTGATTTTATTATGATTTATTATATTATTATATTATTACTCGATATATTCTTTAGTTTCATTACTTGACATGTTAAAAATACAGAAGAAAGTACATTTAGTATTATTTTTTTCCTTTAATTAATTTAGTTGCTCTTTTATCAGAGAGCTTAGTATTATTGTGATTGTCTATATGCGCATATATTTTTCTAGAATTGTCTTTGCATATAATTGCATAAAATTTATGAGATTGTTTAGTTAATTTACTACCTTACATTACAAAGTAGTTGGGGAATGTCCATTTGTCAATAATATCTCAATAAAGATTTAACGATTGAAAGGCATTCACACTGCCATATACTTCAAATTAATCAAATAACTTTTCCTATCTTTTCAGATTGGGTTTGTTTGCCAAGACACCTTCTAGGCTTAATTTTGGAGGATTTAGAGTCGCTTATAATTAATTTCAATTTAGTGCTGTTTGTGCTTCATGGCACTCTGTAGCTAAGGATAATCAAAGTAAGTGTAACAAGAATTTGAGCATTTGTCACGTTCCAGTACTTTTGGTTCCCAGGAAAAGGAATAGATGTCGGAGTATATACAATATCTTGGATAACAAATTCTTGAAGTCAAAGCTAATACTTCCTTCATATCTCGTATACTTTTTTTGTAACTCTTCAAAAGAATGGTTAGTAAATATTGATGAGAAATTAGCCGTGACACTCTACAAATCTTTTGTAATTAACGAGAGTAAGAATAATGCGATCATTCACCTTCCGCCTCTGTTACCCCCTATGGATGAGGATGAACTAGAGTTCCGGATTAGACATCGTGACCTGTATGTTTATAAGGTAACAACATATACACCTGACCCTCGTAGCAAATCCAAATGATTTAGTCCTTGTGGTCATATTTGGAGAATTTCGTGACGGGGCTTATCTTAGACCTATTAAAGATACCACGTGGACTTGTGTAACTAATAATGACTGGGATTTATATGATGATGTTTTGTACTAGAATGATCAATTTTACATCATACTTTATAGAGGCAAACTTGTATCTTTCGATGTTTCAAACCCATTGAGATCAGATTTAAAGTTAGTTGCGGAAGAAACGCCAAGAAAAAAAATATATATAAAAAGACATTTTGATTTCAAGAAGTATCTAGTGGAATCACACAAAGGAGAGCTTTTGCTATAGTTAAGAGGTATTTACGTCGAAATTCTACGTATCGAAAGACAAGCAAATTCAGAGTCTTCAAATTGAGTTCTAGTGAACCTAGGTGGATTGAGATACTGGATTTAGGTGATGTTGCTTTGTTCATAGGTGACAATGCTTCTATATCTGTCTTAGTTTCAAATTTTAACGGGTGTCAACGAAATTGCATATATTTCACCCATGACAAAGACACTATTTCTTTTGATGATAATGGACCTTCAGATTTTGGCGTGTACAATATTGAAACTAGATGGATGACACACGGTTTTACCATTGATCCGGCAACTATTTCCGAATTACGAAAGCGAGGACCCATTTGGGTTGCACCTGCACTCAATATAAAAATACAATTGCAATTTTAATAAAAATTTTGTGTCGTTCTTTCGGCAAGCATTGTAAGTACGTACAATTCAGAAAAAAATGGTTTTTTTTTTTTTTTTTTCGGTTAGATTTGGTTGCATCATCCCCAATTAAACTTTATTATTTTCTTTTTCTTTATAGATATCTTCTATAAGTCTTGTTCATTCTAATTATTCTATGTACTACATTTCCCATTGACCAAGTATATAAATACTTGCACTAATGCATGCTTTATAGCTGTTCATTCTAAAAGATTATTTTTTTGCTTTGCCTCATTTTCTTAAAATTACTATATTAACCACAATATATTTTTATATTAATTACATGAGCTCAGAAAAGTATTACTTATTCAAATGCATGTTTAGTAAGTATACATCTAAGAATAAAGTTACATTATATAATTCGATGAACACTATTGGGTCTATTTCTCTTAAATAAAACAACTACATGTACACAGATAATATTAGTACGCATTTTCGTGCCGGAAGTATGTATTTTTTTTTTACCTATGTATAGGTATCAATTTGGCCAATAAAAATTTAGTATGCATTTTTATTTATTGTAAAAAGTAAGAGAGAGAAAGAACATTAATGATGCAAGTCTTTTTATGCACTTCATTATAGTCATTGGATCACCATTAGATGGTGATCCAACGGCCAAAAAAAAAATATCTACCCATAGATAAAGAAAAAAAATACCTATTAGATTGGCAACCATATATATATATATATATAGGAAAATGAAAATTTATATATACTGAACTCAAAAAGGCAAGATATACCCCGTAAACAAACTTTTGACTTGTGTAGCGAGGATTTCTTTCGTAGCAAATAAAAGAATGGAAAACAATCTCTTTTAAAACATATATTTGTAAAAAGATGTTATATTTTGAATTTATTTATGAAATAGCATTTGTGGACAATACTCGATTAGGTTAAATTCTGTTCAACAACTACACTCAACAATGTAAAAAAACTAATTTGCAAAAAATTTAAAACTTATGCCTTTGCCAAAACTCACTTTCAAATGGTCTATTCCACCTATTTTTTTTATATAAATATATAATATATATATGTATATATACATATGCATTGTCATACAATTAAGTAGTTATGAACTTATGAGGACGGCATGGTTGGATTATTTGCTGGAGACTTCAACAGTTGCCGCACATAAAAGAGTATTATATAATAAGTTACATATTTGCAATTTTCGAGGGTCCGTCTATTCCAAAAGAAAAAAAAAATGCACTAATAGGAAATGACGAGGAGCTTTCAAATTTTGCAAAATTTGACTATTCTAGAGTTCTAGTGAGCAAGGAATACAGCGAGAAGGCGACTAATTTCTGAGATACAAAGTTGTACAAGGTAATTAAAGAAGATTGAGCCAAGAAGTTAAACCAGATTCTGAAATGTGCGCATATTTTGTTGTGAAGGGTCTTTTGGACAATAGACTTGATAAATTTCTTTTTGATGTAGACTTAAATACAAAGATAATCAAATGATTAGTCTATAAGTTATTACTCTTCCTTTGTACAAGAAAAACACCAAGAGAATAGCCCAGTCCAAATTATACAAGTCGTAGTTGCTGAAAACCAGCTAGAGCTTGCATTATTTATTTTTATTATGCAAATACAAGTGGTAATTGTTAATATTATTCTTAAAGCTTGCAAAGATTGACTATAATCTATCTAGACTTTTGGTACATACTGAAGAAAAAACCCATGCAAGTCTATTTTTATCAGAGAAAATGAGCAAATGACAATAGAAATATATGAACAACTCAATTCTCTGCGCTAGGATTTCGATATTACCTTTTACACTGATGGTATAGAACTGGCCTTATATTAAGAGCTTCCGGTCAGCTGCTTCACAATCTTATTCTTTCTCTCTCACACACACACATATATATATATATAATATATATATATATTTACATATGTGTCGATTTACAGCTTTATCGAGAGATCAGGTTATGAGTCTTGGTTTCTTCTTTGTTCTACCACTTTTCTTTCTCATTTTCAAGCATTACTTCAAGTCAACCTCATCCCCAAAAAGGCCACCTCTACCACCAGGCCCCAAACCATGGCCTATAGTGGGCAACATCCTTCAAATGGGGACAAAGCCTCACATCTCCATGACCCAATTCGCCAAACTGCATGGCCCACTCATTTCTCTAAGACTAGGCACTCAGCTCCTCGTTGTTGGGTCTTCACCAGAAGCCGCAGCCGAAATCCTCAGAACCCATGACCGTCTACTCTCTGCTCGGTACATACTAAAGATAATGTTCGCCGGAGGGGTCGATCTCAACCGGGTCTCGCTCATGTGGGCCCCACAGTGCAACGAGCGGTGGAAGGTGTTGAGATCCTTATGCAAAGCCGAACTGTTCTCACCCAAAGCCATAGAATCTCAGACCCTTTTAAGAGAAATGAAGATGGTCGAGATGGTTGAATTTTTGGGAAGCAGAGAAGGCCAAGTGGTCAAAGTCAAACAAGTGGTGTCTGCTACGGCTTTTAACGTATTAGCTAATCTTGTTTTCTCAAAGGATCTTACGAGATTTGAAGATGGGGAGTGTGATGGTTCTAATAATGGGCTAAAGGGAATTCTTGAGAGATTGACGGATCTTGGGACTCGTCCGAATTTGGCCGACTTTTTTCCTATCCTAGGCAATTTGGATATTCATGGTATATATAAACATAGTCTTGTGTATCTTAAGCAAGCCTATGCTGAATGGGAAGACCTTATAAAAGATAGAAGAAGAGCCAGAGGCCAAGACGCTTCTAGTAAACGGCGCGATTTCTTGGATGCCATGATCGAAAATGAGTTTGCAGATGACCAAATCAATCATTTGATAATCGTGAGTTTAATTACTTAGCAATAAAAATCCTTTTTTATCATTATTTTTATTATTTAAGTCTTTTAACGACTAATTTTTCATCTTTGCGGTAAATTTAAATTTGAGCCCTTCTTTTAGACAAGGAAACACTAGTGTTATTGTAGTTAAATTAATCACATCTTTTATAACAATCGAATAGGAAATTCTTCCAAATATAACAATTCACTGTCAACCTTAAAAAGCCAGCTTCAGTAAATTTGAGTGGTAATTTCACTTTGGCAGGAGCTGTTTACCGCGGGAATTGACACTACCACAACGACCGTTGAGTGGGCAATGGCAGAACTAGTGAAAAATAAAGAAGCCATGAACAAAGTCGTTGAAGAGCTCAGAACCAAAGAAACCCCTTTTTCAGAACAAGTGATCTCTCAACTTCCTTACTTGAATGCTTGTTTTAATGAGACACTAAGGTTGCACCCACCTGCCCCATTTCTACTACCACATTTTGCTCCAGAGACTTGTGAGGTTATGAACTACACGGTTCCAAAGAACTCTCGTGTGTTTGTGAATGTTTGGGCCATTGGACGAGATCCAACATTCTGGGAAGACCCATTATTGTTCAAACCGGATAGGTTCCTGGGATCAAATTTGGAGTTCAAAGGTCATGACTTCGAGTTTCTACCGTTTGGCTCTGGAAGGAGGATTTGTCCGGGGCTAATGATGGGAAGTAAGCAAGTTCTCCTGATTATGGCCAATTTGGTTCGTTTCTTTGATTGGTCTCTTCCAAATAATGATGATCCTGGAGACTTGGATATGGGTGAGAGGCTTGGCATAACAATGCAGAAGGAACAACCTTTGCTACTTATTCCAAAAATAAAAATTTGACACATACCAAAAAATGAAGGAGAAAAAAAAAACAAAAGCTTTATGATTTGCTTGTATTCAATTATGTCTCAGTTTCTTGTTGGTACTGTCTCGATATTTTGTTATGAGTGTAATATACTATATAGTACTTTCCCAGACTTAAAACTTAGATTCTACAAAAAGAATTTGATAGTTAGCAGTTAAGGTTGTACTTCTAAGCTTTTACTTGCAATTTTGTGGCTTGTTAAGGATTTTTTTTTGTGGACGCATGGATATTTGACATGGAGCAGGGGCTCCTTTGGGGAGAATCGTACTAAACTGCAGAGGGAAATTAAGGTCCGTACGAGTGTTTTGCTCCCTTTTTACTTTTTTACGAGTGATTTTAAAAATTTCTTTTCTAGAATCTCCAAAAAGCTAAAAGACTAAAATATCCTCCTAATTAAAATCGGCCAACACCAAGACCTCGTCCTTGTCTATCTTAGAAACCTCATCTTCATCTAAGATCTCATTCTCGTCAATCCTAGAAACCCCATCCTCTCCTTCCAATTCTTCTCCAAACTCTCCCAAAAGCTACACCTCAACCACGGTGTCGGCCCATCAAAGCACTCGCCATCTTTCATCTCTTCTATGACCCAACCAAGTCTTAACTTTTCTGTAGATTGACTAACATCGCTCTATGCATTGTCCGCTAAGAATCCGCCGCCATCACCATCTCTATATCCCTCGTCATCAGCCACCTACTTCTGGCCATGTCAACGTCGAAGACAGTGATGCTTTGAGCTGTTTTCAAGGTTTGAGATCTAATACTAGCTCATCCTTTCTTCTTCTTCTTCATCTCCTATACTTTAACGCAATTCACCTTATTTTCCTAAAACCTTCACCGAAGCTTGTGGTCTACTCATGCCAGTCGTGTGTGTGTTCTACGATTTCTCATCTCACTCCCAAGTTTTTTTTTTCAAGCTTAGTGATGACGATCGTTCATAAAATCGATCTTGATTTGGGCTATTTTTTTAAAGTAATTTCACTAGCAAAATGTGGAGTAGATTTAGTTTTGGTTTTGGATTACTCAATCTGAACTTTTTTGTAGTTTTGGAATCAGGATTGTTTTCATGGGGAAGCACTACCCAGCTGTGACGAAGGAGTACAAAAAGGTTGTTGACAAGGCTAAGAAAAAGCTTAGGGGACTTATCATAGAGAAGAATTATGCTCCACTCATCATCCGCCTTGCATATATCTTTTGTGTCCGTGTGTATATATATATTCACCTATATGTGTGTGTCAGATTGATTTGTGACAATAACAATTTTTTATGTGTTGAGTCGTTACAAAATTGTGCACAAAGAATGGTAGAGATCAAGAGGCAAGTGTAATATAATGTTGTGTGTTTTTAAAATAATTTTAGACTGAATTTATGACTACAAATATATTTTGGGCCTAATTTTGTATGTGCTAGATTGATTTATGAAAATAACAACTTTATATGTGTTGGATTGTCACAAATTGTGACTTTAAATTATAAGATAAATTGTGATAATTCTTATAAGACAAATACAAATTTTGTGACTAGGAGTCACAAATCAGATTTATGTGGCACACAAAATATGATTGTTATGAATTATGTATGTTGGTATCATACACACACACACAATGTGAATGCTTATTTCTATGTGTTACATCATCACAAATTATGACAATTTTTGTAAGACAGGTACAAATATTGTGACTCGTAATCACAAATTAGGTTTTGTTGTACAAAATTATGATTATTATAAATTATCTATGTTAGTATCACATATACACATAGACATATACATACATATATATACACACATACACACACATATATATATATATATAGCCATTGAATTTGTTATCCAATGTGAATACTTATTTTGCTTTTGTAAGATAGACACAAAATTTGTGACTAATGGTCACAAATTAGGGTTACATGATATAAAAACTATGACTGTCATAAATTATATAACTATTAGTATTACATATATTGACTATTAGTAGAGAAAATATCATGATTATTCTTATAAAATTAAATTTGTATTAGATAAATATTACCACACTATTATTGGCCAATACGGAATAATACTTATCTTCTTTTTGTAATGTTTAGACAAATTTTATTACTAAGAGTCACAAATCATATTAACATATCAAGTTTGTATAAATTACAGTAATAAAATCTCATAATATCCATAATAATGTAAAACATACTATGACTGTGAGTCACAAAATTATGACCATGAGTCATAAATCGTGACTACTTTGAAATTAGTAACAATGGAAAACAAAATTTCTTATTCTAAAAAAATTCCTTAAAAAAAATATTAAGATGACAAACTGTTAAAAAATTGTGACATATGGTCACACAATTTGGTATCGCATAAAGACATTTTCGGAATGAGTTTTTTTTTCTCTCTCCAAAAACTACTAGAAATGTAATTTTTTTGCTCCTAGAAAATAAATTCTGAGAATCACTCCTAGAAAAGTAAAATGAAGGTAAAATACTCCTAGTTGCCTTAATTTCCCAACTGTTGATGACCTCAGGCAGTTAATGGGCTTTCATTCATGAGCCTTAGGGTTTTATTAGGCTGAGGAGCAGTCTCTAATTTGTTAGGCTTCTTTCATGGATAACCATTCTAGAAGGGAAATAGACCTTATTAAGAGGGGTAAAATTGCTTTGAGAAAATAACATGGGCTACGACATTTGAATAAAATATTCCAAAAATAGGACCTAGCCCAATATTCTTTATTTTAAATGACTTTTTTCTAACATTGGACAGTTTTTGGGCTTCATCTTCTTTTCTTATTTTGCACGATTTAATCGCTGACTTTTGAGTGAAATATGGGTTTAGTAGGTGATTTCTAGATTTTCGTTTTCATTTTTCAAAATTATTTCGCCATTTTAGCTTTTAAGTCTTTTTCTTTTTCTTTTTTACTGATTCACGATTTTCTTCTTCTTCTTCTTTATTGTCTCTATCACAATTCTTCTTTTTAGTTTTAACCGTGGTCATAACTCGGGCATAATTGATATCTCCAGTTTCCTAATCAAAGGAGGTTTCAGGATCAAAGGGAAACATAACTCCTCCAAAGTGACTACAATCTGTTTGAGAAAAAATGCAAAGTTTTTGAGTCAAAATTGCTCCAAGTTGGAGATAAAAAGGAGGAACCCACTTTGAAGGATGTTAGAACTTCTGTTAAAAATTGTTAAGTTAAAGCTTGAGCTAATAGGCGAATCGACATTCTATAGTTTGCGAGAGATATTATGGAAGAAAATATTTTAGTTTCTAGCATTATATATAAAAAAAAAAAACCACAGTAGTTTCTAGGAAACTTTCATTATTTCCTATGATTTAAAAAGGAAACCATAATAGTTTTTAGGAAACTTTCGCGATTTTTTATAATTTATTTAACTACAGAGTATTCTGTAAAATAGAAACCACAATAATTTCTTACAATTTACTTAGCTATAGCGTATCCTGCTAAAAGAAACTACAATGATTTCTACAGCTTTCTATGATTTACTTAGGTACATACCATTTTGTAAAAATGAAACTATAATGGTTTCTAAGAAATCTTCGTAGTTTTCTTTGATTTATTTAGTTACAAGGCTTTCTACAAAAAGTAAATCACAATAGTTTTCAAAAAATATTTATGATTTTCTATAATTTACTTATGTACAGGACATTCTGTTAAATGAAACTAAACTGGTTTTTAAGAAATCTTTGTAGTTTTTTGTGATTTACTAACGTACAAACATTTTATTAATAGGAAACCAACTTAATTTTCTGGAAATCTTTGTGATTTCTAGTATATATATAAGATACTTATTTATTAAAATGCCATCGTATTTTCTATAACTCCCAAAGTATTTAGAAAAAATACTCTCAAAAGGTCGTACGGAATTTTTATATTTGGTAATATTTTGTTAAAAATAGGTGTATAAGTATCCAAGACCCAATGACTTCTTAAAGACTAGTTCTCAAAATATTTTTTGTTTTAGCCACATTCCTAAAAAAATCATTTTACTAAATCTTTCTAGAAAAGACATTTACCCAGAAAAAACTACTAGTTAGTGGTCATCGCCATTTCTCGTTGTGAAAAGTGTAATTTTAACAGTTTTACCTTTTACGTAAGAAAAAAAAAATCTAAATTACATGCTTTATGAATCTAATATCATTTTTCAAAATTGCTACTCAGCCTAATTACCTGTAATGGTGGGTGTTCCAGATTTTAATTTCCATAAGTTTTGAGGGCTTTTCTGAATCGAGATGATAATTTTTCTCCAAATAATTTGGGGAATAGTAGTAGTTAAAAGAACAAGAAATCATGGTTTGTAAATAAGTGAAAAACCTATTGGAAGCATTTAACATGCTTAATTCTAAGGATGATGCAAGAAATGTGCGAGAACATAAAGATTATAAATATTTACTAGACAGTCATAGCTTTGAATCTTCACTAAAATAGTGCACATGATTTATATCCTTATCTCACTATTGAAAGTGAAATTATACGGGGATGCTATATATTTGTTTAATCCAAACTATTCATTAGTACTGTGGATAAGATACGTATGGATGTTCTGTAAAATAGATACGCATGTTGCTAGTATTTCTCAAAAGATATTACAAGTTATTTCAACATTTTTTTGGACTCCAATCAACACTAATGGTAGGATATAAAATGGGTTAATAACATCGTTGATCCCTAACCTATTACCACTTTGATATATTGGTTCTCAACTTATTTTTTTGTACTTAAGTACTAAATGTATCTCTTTTTTTTTGGCATTATTGGCCTTTTTGGTATATTCTATTCAAGATTTCGTTAAAATTTATTTGAATGAGAGAAATTTTACACCATTGATCTCGATTTTTTAATTGTTTAATAATTTAGTTCCTAACCTTTTTTTTTTGTATTCATATTTCGATTAATAATATTACATCTGTCAATCTTTCAGAAAATTAAAATTCAAAGACAGATATAAAATAAACAGCTCATTTAAAGACTAAATTCAAAAAAGAAAAAAAATTATACTAATAAGTCTTAGTTTTTATCAAACTATAGTAACTTTATGAACAAAAAATGATTATCTTATCATTTTTAAAACTAAAAAAAATTTTACATACACACTTTTGCACTAGTCAAATTTGACTAAAAATTTACTACATTCATTAAATATTTATGCAATTATGAATTGTCATCCTTAAAAGTTGTATAGTTTTCCATTAAATGTTCATTTCTTTATGTAAATGTATCTGTCAATCTTTCATTGATGAAAAATTAATTTTTTAGAATTTTAATTTTCCGAAAGATTTGACAGATGCAATATTGTTCATCGAAAATATAAATACAAAGAAAATGGGGACCAGATTATTAAATAATTGAAAATCAAGATCAATGGTATACAATTTTTCTCATTCAAATAAATTTTAACGAAATTTTAGATATAAAATTCAAATAAATTTTAACGAAATCTTAGATATAAAATGCCAAAAAGAGAAACATTTAGTACTTAAATGAAATTTTTAAAAAAATATATTAAGGACTAATATACTAAAATGCTAATAGGTTGAGGGACCAATGATGTCATTAACGCTATAAAAATTGAAAAAAAAGGAAAGATAATGTACATGTAAACTTCAATTTAGAGAGAGAGAGAGAGAAACATAGACATAAATTGGGATTTTAATTAATTAATAATCACATTTCTTATACAGGTATTGAAGTTGAAACAAAAATTTTCTACAGTATAGGAGTTGTTATTAACACGTTTTTCTGATTTGCAGTGAACTTCAATCGACTATATATAATTATATAATTTCATATACCCAATTCCCGAACTAAATATTTATTATAATGTTAGCAAGCCCTTATTATACTCAAAAACCTCAGTGTCAACGTCCGAGAACTGGCGTAGGCAAAACCAGCACAGAATTACTAATTAGTAATTACCATTGCTTTTCTGGAACTTGGGGAACTAAACCTTAGTAGACAGGATCCAAATGTGCATGCATATATACAGGCTTACATCTCTCTTAGATCTCATTATTTTTTGATAAGAACTCTCTTAGAACTCATTAATTTATAATAATAGGTCAATTTATAATTAAAACTAGTACGTCTAAATTAAGTAAACAAGATTGGAACTTTGCATGATTATAATCCCAGGATACCCTTAAGTTTTTCGAGGGCAAAAAAACTATATTAGTATCTAATCTCATTCTATTTCCCTCGTAACACCAATTCCATTTTTATGAGTACCATAGGATTGATCTCTCCTTAAATCCCTATGTTTTGCCATTTCGAGACCACGCTCATTTAAAATATAAAGAGACTTAAATGGCAAGTATATGTAACTTGTACGTTGTATATTTTCGTACCCCTACACACTCAATTCTTTTTTTAGTTTCCCTACATCGTAATAGGGAACTGCACACCACTCACTTGACCAAACTCTTTTTAAATGATACCAAGTTGACACAATAACTTATTACTAACATATTTCTCCATATTCAACCTTCCTCTAATCCTACTAATCTCAAATCTCAACCCAAAATTTCATATATATAAGATATAAGATTATATTACAATACAACAACCAAAAAAGAAACACATCAACGTTATACTCCAAATAAGGCCAATGGCTAACTCTACTCCACCATATCATCCCTCCACCAAACCTTCAAAACCCACCACCACATCCTTCTTCCCATGGAAAAGGGTACCCAACATCTATACCTTACCCCTAATAGTCTTCCTCTGCATGTGCTCATACTTCTTCGGCCTCTGGCAACACGGCGGCACGACCGCCGCCATCTCCATACCCCTCCTCGCCGTCCCATGCAAATCCGGTGCCGCCGCCGCTGACAAGAAAGACGTCGTCGTCACAGCCTCCATTTCGCACGAGCTAGACTTCTCCAGCCACCACACCGCGAACTACACCGACAACGACGCCACGTCACAGCTAACCAAAACCATCAAGACCTACCCTCGGTGCGACGCGCGGTACAGCGAGTACACCCCATGCGAGGACGCCAAGCGGTCGCTGAGGTTCAGCCGAGACAGGCTGATATACAGGGAGAGGCACTGCCCCGGGAAAAGTGAGCTCCTGAAATGCCGGGTGCCGGCCCCGTACGGATACCGGAACCCGTTTACGTGGCCGAAGAGCAGGGATCTGGCCTGGTACGCTAACGTGCCGCACAAGGAGTTGACTGTGGAGAAGGCGGTTCAGAATTGGATCAGGTTCGAGGGGGACCGGTTCCGGTTTCCGGGTGGAGGGACCATGTTTCCTAATGGTGCTGATGCTTATATTGATGATATTGGGGAGTTGATTAATCTCAAAGATGGGTCAATTCGGACCGCCATTGATACAGGCTGTGGGGTAAGTTCACTATGAGATGAGATTTTTTCCTTTTTTTTTTTTTTCAATTAGTCATATTAATTTTGCTAATTCTATGATCTGATTGGTTAATAAATTTATTGCTTTATCTGGGGACGGCAGCGACTAGTGTAAATTTTTTTTATAAGATCCGCACATCTGATAAAATGATCTATAACGCGCATAATATTGAGAAGGATCAGGAATCTGTGGTTAATTTACACCTAGCTAGCTAGGGAGAATATATATTATCATGTGTTTTAAAAGTCGTGTAGAGAAAATTTTTCTTGATAAAAGTAATTTAGGGAATGAAATGTTGTATACTAGTTAAGGTTGGAACATGAATATCATCAGGTCTCAACATATGGGTTGACGGTTGACCTAATGGATCTTAGCAATTTTTTTTTTTTAAAAAAAAAGGTTGTGCATATTTATTAAGGAATATTAAATCAAACTTTGTGAAATTAATTTTATGTACGTACTATTTGACAAGTTATGGTAAGTTTCACATATCAATATCATAATGATCAATGTTGATTGGAGGTAGAGGGTGAGAAGGATCTTACGAAATCTGGATTGCTAATGTTTTAGTATGAGCATTAATTAATAGATTGCACTGTCCTAGGTTGATGATCGAACAGGATCAGAATGGCTTTCGGAGAGTACACATATAAACTATTTTTTTTAATTCCTTTTTCCAGAAAGAAAGTATACTTTTTTTTAAAATTAGTATTAATGCGTACGGGCGCACTACACAGTCAGCGTATTTTGTTTTTTATATATATATATATATTAATTATTGTTGCGCTGAAAGTATGCTATTTTTGATTGGGTATATATCAATATGGCAACCAATTACAACGTATCAATAACATGATCGTCGCATCATGTGATTGAACGGTCTGCTTGGATCTAATGTAAATATAATGTTGTATAAGGTCAAAATTTAGACTTTTTATTCATCCGTTGAGACCTTCCTCGCCAGATTAGTACCCTAGAATACACCTTGCATTTGCGACTGATGATTACTGATTGCCACCCATTAATTAAAATAGTACTAAGATTTTATATTGGAGACCTCAATGGTCCACTGAACCAGGGTTGATTTTGTTCACCCAATAAGCGTTGACCACGGAAGCACTCAAGAACGTCACACTTCTGGCTTCTGCCATTGTATATAAACAAACAATTTTGGTCTTTAAAAGCAGGGGAATATATATATATATATATCTATATATATATATATATATTAAAAAAGAACTATGTAGCTAGCTGTTTGGACCGCTCTGACTTGTGTTTCTTCTTGTTTGTCCCTTGCTTTTAATGTCACTCTGTCATCTCCATGATAAGAAAAATTTTATCTATATTTGCCGTACCCAGTTTTTTTTTTTTTTTTTTCCAAATGATGCCGTACCTAGTATTAAAAGTAGCATAGTCAACATTTAGTAAGTCCATTAATCAATGGCAGCGGCCTTAATTAAGACCAGATCTCAATACTTCTTGAAATTCATATATCTAATACCAAGAAAGGTATTCTTGTGGGTTAAAAGCATTTTTATTTCATGAAAAAAAGAAAGTTACGTACGAATATGCTCTTACTACCTCTGATATTTAATAAACCATTTTGCAAATGTGAACCAGGTTGCAAGTTGGGGAGCGTACCTTCTGTCCCGAAACATCCTAACGATGTCGTTTGCGCCGAGGGACACTCATGAAGCCCAAGTGCAATTCGCTCTTGAGCGAGGAGTACCTGCCTTAATTGGAGTCCTTGCCTCGAAACGCCTTCCTTACCCCTCTAGAGCTTTCGACATGGCCCATTGCTCTCGCTGCCTCATTCCTTGGGGTCAATACGGTATATATCATACTCTATTGGTACCATTATACATAGTCCATTAACTAGTCATAATTAGGCTATTAATAGTTATTTATTTTTTGTTACGTAACGTACAGATGGGATTTATTTGACCGAAGTGGACCGGGTTCTTCGGCCCGGTGGATACTGGATTCTATCCGGCCCTCCAATCCATTGGAAGAAACATTGGAAGGGCTGGGAAAGAACAAAGGAGGATTTGAACTCTGAACAGGGTACCATTGAGGACGTTGCTAAGAGCCTTTGTTGGACAAAGTTGGTGGAGAAGGGTGACATTGCCATTTGGCAAAAACCCATTAATCATTTAAGTTGCAAACTTAAACATAACGCTGGTGAAAACCCTCCACTATGCAATGCTGATCAGGACCCTGATAAAGCTTGGTTTGTACTGTACTCAGCCTCACCATAGCTTACATGCTACACATGCCTTAGTTTAAAAAAAATATGACATACATATGCTTACACATGTTTTAGTTTACAAAAGTACTAAATATCACCAATTAGTATTAATATTGTCACGTAAAATTAATCATGAATCTGTATAACTATTTTCAGGTATACTGATATGGAGATTTGTTTGACCAAATTGCCGGAGGTTTCCAACGACCAAGAAACCGCCGGCGGCAGGCTGTCGAAATGGCCAAAGAGACTAAATTCAGTCCCACCAAGGATTAGTAGGGGCACAATTAAAGGGGTTACTGCTAAGGCGTTTCAACAAAATACAGAACAATGGAAGAAGAGGATATCTTATTATAAGTCAGTGAACTACCAGCTTGGTCAACCTGGAAGGTACCGGAACCTTCTAGACATGAACGCTTACTTAGGTGGATTTGCATCTGCACTAGCTGATCTTCCTGTTTGGGTGATGAATGTGGTACCAGTTGATGTTAAGGTTAATACACTTGGAGTTATTTATGAACGGGGTCTAATTGGAACATATCAAAATTGGTAAGTCACATTTAAATTTGAAAGTTTTGGTGACTGTACTTAAAAGGTTTTTTTTTTCCCCCCTCTTAAAAAACTATAATTAATATTGCAGGTGTGAAGCAATGTCTACTTATCCTAGAACTTATGACCTCATTCACGCTGATTCAGTGTTTAGTCTCTACAAGGATCGGTAAATCATCTACATATTGTTTTTGTTTATTAAGTAATTAATTTGATTAACTAGAGTTTTTTTTTTTTTTTTAAAATACATGTTATTTTTGTTTATTAAGTAATTAATTTGATCAACTAGGGTTTTTTTATTAAAAAATATTAATTATAATTATTTTGGTTCAAACTTTTGAGTAACAGATGTGGAATGGAAAACATATTGCTTGAGATGGATAGAATTTTGAGGCCAGAAGGGAGTGTAATATTCCGAGATGACGTAGATACGTTGGTGACGATCAAAAGAATCACAGATGGAATGGAGTGGGATAGTAGAATTGTTGACCATGAAGATGGGCCTCTTGAGAGGGAGAAACTTCTATTTGCTGTCAAGAAGTATTGGACAGCTCCTGCTGCATCTGATCAAGAAACAACCAAAACTTCCTAGATTATTATTATTATTTATTTAGCACCACAAAATTTGTGTTTAATTATATTCCTTGTCATTTGATTGTAACATTACTTCACTAATTCTTTTTTGTTTTATAAATGTTATGATGCAATTAATGTTATCAACTAGATGTGCAAGTGTTTCCCCTGTTTGCCATTTTTCTCTGTTTTTCGGTTGTTTTTTTTTATTGAATCGCCATTTAGCCTATTTACTTCGATTGAGGTGCCCATAATTTTTGAAATCTTTAATTTTCTTGAAATTGAACTTATCTACTTTTGAAATTCCAGTACTTTAGGCTAAGAAATGGCAACTGTATGTAAATTGGACGAGTAAACAACTAATACGCCCAAAATGTAATGAAATATCCGTCCTCTTCATCCGTATGTCCAACAATATATGTAACATTAATTTAGATAAAGGATGAAATTTATTTATTTATTTATTTATTATTTTCCTTTTGTTTTTTTAAATGGAGAATTTAACATACTGTCCCTTATTTGCCACACAACACCAACACAATTGTTATGACCTCAAATCTCCCATTAGGTGACTCACGCAAAGCCCCACCTATTCTATACCAAGCGACCCTATAAAAAAAGGTACTCCAAAGCCATAAGAGAATATCATCAACAGCATACACAGTAAGATATCTGTTGGTTAAAATAGTCACAACTAAAACAACTAGATTACATCCTTTCAAAAAAAAAAAAAAAAAAAAAAAAAAAAAAAAAAAAAAAAAAAAAAAAAAAAAAAAAAAAAAAAAAAAAAAAAAAAAAAAAAAAAGGAAGAAAGACAACTAGATTACATACTCGTATCATGGCAGGCCTCAAGTCTCCCACATTCTTCCATGTTGTGTTGGTCATTGCAGTAGTAGTGATGGCGCAGACTGCGGAAGCTCAGGTGTGCTCCTCTCAGCTGAGCAACCTAAACGTGTGCGCGCCGTTCGTGGTGCCTGGCTCAGCCAACCCGCAGCCCAGCTCCAACTGCTGCTCGGCACTCGGGGCCGTTAACCACGACTGCCTTTGCAACACTCTCCGCATTGCCTCCCGTCTTCCCGCCCTTTGCAACATCCCAGCGCTCGCTTGTGGTACGCTGTTTTTACCTTAATTTGTTTTTTCAATATTCACTATAGTCTATTCAATACATAGTACATGTTTATTTTAATTTGATTTTTTTTTTTTGCTGATAATTTTTTATATGATTGCAGATGCAAATTGAGGAGAGAATAGATATGGTATTGCTCCATGAATAACAAGTTTTATAATAGTTTTCCTAGTTTTTCTTTTTTTGTTCAATGTCTTATGACCTCTTACTAGGGGATGTTATGGAGATCAAGAAGAGAAGTTATGTTATGGAATAAAATGTTTGTCCTTCATTAGGCAACATAATGCAACCAATTTTATTAATCCCATGGCTTTGTCTAATTGATTATGAATATTTCACTAATTACTAACATTTTTAAGAAAATGACCAATGAGATACTTAATCATGATACGGGGTCTCAACTTTCACCAGTATTATTGTCACAGCGCATATGGCCCAATTACCTACTTCTACCAAACGACGACTATTTATAACCAAAACGACAGAAATACGGCATGTCGTTATTATCCTTAAGGACAGCTACATTACAGGACAACGACACTACAAGACTAAAACGACATGTCTTCTTATGATCATCCCGACGTATCGTTTTATACTGAAACGACGGTAATGCGTCATTGGTTTTGAGAAACATTTTTTTTTTTTTTTTCTAAAAAGATATTTTAGTACCTTTCTTAATTGACAATTGGATTACATCCAATAATTTGAACAATTTGTACAATCATACCACAAACCGGTTGGGGACCTTTAACGAAAACGAAAAAATACAATTAGACCGTGACGTTTGAAAAGCTAGACCAAAATGTTCCTAAAAAAAAAAAAAAAAAAAGCTAGACCAAAATGACAAAAGGGTGTAATTAAGACGCTAAGTACGAGGCGTTTTAAACTAATATTTTTATATTAGTGTTAAGTTCTTAATTTTTTAGATTAGAGTTAAGTAAATTTTTAATGACTAATAATAGGATAAAACCTTTCCCTCGAAAAAATAAAAATAAGAATTAAGCATTACGATCTTTGATACTAATTATTAGGCCCCTATAACCCCGAAGTTTTTCTTTATTATCACCAAAAAAATAAAATAGAGGGAAAATAAAAAACGTCAAGCCTTTCTATTCCGGAGTCTTGGTCTCTGTTCCTCGGTAACACGGAGGACAAAGCTGCCATGGCTACGAGCTTCGCTGCTCAAAAGCTGAAACCCTAGTTCACTTTCAAGATCAAATGTTCCAGGTACTCCACCCCAATTCTACACTTTTCCGCTTTTTTGCTTGTTTGGGGTTTTTATGGCTCATATTCTTATGCAAAAACATAACCAGTCTTTGAGTTTAGGGCAATTTCCTTTCGCATTGTGAGGTTTTGTGTCTCAATTCATGCTTTGAAAATGGCTCTTTCTGCTGGGAATATGAATATGCTGAAGCCCAAGCTCAGAGCTTGTGTTGTGGACAGGCAATTTAATTCTATTTTCCCTCTTTTTTTTAATCTGAAATTATTTGAAAATGGTTTCTCTATGAATTATTATAGCTATAGCTTTACTAATTACTTGAAGTATTATTGAGAATTCAGGTGGTTTAAAGCCTGTATGAATTAACATATTTTGACCAAGAATTTGATTTTTGGGAGTTATTATTGGTTGTGATAATTCTGAGTCACTTGCTCAAACTGATGTTGATAATATGAATTCAGCAAAAATTTGGATGCTAAAATGAGAGGAATACAAATGGGTTCACCGAAAATTTTTGGGACAGCAAAGCGGTTTATAATATTGCTTTGACCAGGTTTCTTTCTTCTGTTAAGTGAAAATATCTGAAGGATATGTTCCTTCTTCAGTTGTTCTCAGGATAATCATAGGCATTTTTATTTTTTTAAATCATTGTTAAGTTTTTGTGCATTCTTCGGCAAATAATCATTTGTTTAGCAAGAAGAAATATCGCAGAGGAGGAGACAAAAGTTTCATTTCTGCGTCTAAACTCTTAGCCTGAATTACTTAATTCTCTTTACAAAATTAGTGAATTCTGGCTTGAATAATGTATTTGCTGTACATGGAAGTGTCTGAAATTTAACTGTTTTTCTTATTGATTTCATTTTGATCTTCTTGCCCTACCAAGATAATATGCATTTAGGCTTTATAAGTAGAAAAGTACCATTATGATTAATATCATATTTTTCTTGAAAAACTAAAAAACGTTTATGACACTGTTGAATGGACACGGTGCTTTGAATACTTTATTCCCCTTCAAACGTGTATTGTTTAACATTATGAGTTGTTTTCACTGAAGGTTAATGGACAGTGATGATGATGATTTTGGTACTCTTCGTCAAGAAAACATGGATGTCGAACTTAAAACGTCAAATGATTTGGACTTGAATGTGGAGCAGGACTATCGCAGCCAAAAAGTGGTCCATGCTAATGGAGGTACTCACTCCACTTTTTCCTCAAAAGATGAGGTTGGTGTAGATTCAATATTACGAATTGGCACAGAGTTCGAGTCTGATGAACATGCGTACAAATTCTACAGCAAATATGCTCGGTTGGTTGGCTTTAGTGTTAGAAAAGACTGGGTAAATAGGAGTAAGGTACACGGTCAGGTGGTGTCTAGGAAGTTCACTTGTTCTAAGGAGGGTTATCGGAGAAAAGACAAAAGAGATGGTAATGTGAAGAAACACCGGAAGGAAACAAGAACTGGTTGCTTAGCGCATATGATTATTACTCGTCAACCTGATGGTAAATACCGTGTCACTCATTTCGAACCACAACACAATCATGATAATGTGAATCCAAGTAATGTCCAAACATTACCACTGCAAAGGGAATTAAGTGTAGATCAGTATGCTGAAGCTGAGGTGGTAGAAGATTTAGGACCTCAGTCAAAAGCAGCATTTGAATCAATGAATAGGCAGTTTAGAGTCCGGGATTCTCTTGATGATTGTTCTCTAAGTTTTGATAATTATCTTCAGACTGAAAGGATCCGAGATATGAAGGAGGGAGAGGCAGGACGTTTGATGCATTATTTTCAAAGGCAGCATTTTGAAAACCCATCATTCTTTTATGCATTGCAGCTTGATATTGATGATAAGGTTAGCAATATCTTTTGGGCTGATGATAATATGATATCAGATTATGATCACTTTGGCGATGTGGTTTGTTTGGACACAGTTTGCAGAACAAAGAAGGACCATTTTCCATTTGTACAGTTTTTAGGTGTGAATCATCACAAACAAGTGGTAATCTTTGCAGCTGCACTTTTATACGATGACACCGTGGAATCTTTTAAATGGCTTTTTCGAACTTTCCTGGAGGCAATGTCTGGGAAGACTCCAAAGGCCATGCACACTGATCAGGATGCAGCAATTATTGAGGCAATCCATTCAGTCTTACCGGAAGTAGACCATCGTATTTGCGTGTGGCAGATGTACGAGAATGCTGTCAAACACCTAAGCCATGTTGTAAAAGATACTCAATCTTTTGCTAATGATTTAAAGAGCTGTATTTACGATTCAAAGGATGAGGAGGACTTAGTTCATGCTTGGGAGGACATGCTGGAAAAACATAGTCTTCAGCAAAATGAGTGGCTAAAATGGATGTTTAGAGAACAAGAGAAATGGGCTGTGGTATATGGTAGGAATTCCTTTTTTGTTGATGCGAAGGCCTCACACCTTGGTGAAAGTTTATTTAACTATTTGAGAGACTATCTAAATTCTGGCCTTGATGTGCTTCAATTTTTTAAGCATTTTGAGAGGGTGGTAGATGAGCAACGGTACAAAGAAATAGAAGCTAGTGATGAAATGGATAGATGTATGCCAAGACTAATGGGCAATGTGGTTTTACTAAAGTATGCGAGTGATGTTTACACCCCAAGAGCATTTGAAGTGTTTCAGCAAGGATATGAGAGGTGTTTAAACGTAGTTGTTAACCAGTATAGCGAGAATGGGCCATTCTCTGAGTACAAAGCTAACAAATTTGGGCAAACCCGAGAACACAATGTTTCATTCAACTCTTTGGATGATACGGTTATATGCAGTTGTAAGAAGTTTGAGTCCGTTGGTTTCCTTTGTAGCCATGCACTGAAAGTTCTCGACCACAGAAATATAAAGGTGGTCCCATCCAGATATATCTTGAAGAGATGGACAAAAGATGCAAGGGTAGGTGGTGTGAGGGAAGGCAAGGAGGTTACCATGCTTGATAACCCTAAGACAAATGTGGCGATCCGCTACAAAGATCTGTGCCACAAAATTCTAACTTTGTCAGCAAGGGCTTCTGAATCTGAGGAAGCATACGTATATGCTTCCAGACGACTTGATGAAGTGATGGAAGGAGTGGAGAAAATACTGAGATTAAAACCTGAAGAAGCTCAAGCTGTAACCTCAAGTAGCACAGGTGCGAATGCTTCTGAAAGTGAACACACACACATTTATCTAGATCGAAATGCAATTGAGGATCAGGATGACAACAGAGTAAACCATAGGGAGAGAGCTATTTTGGATAGAGGTCAACCAACTAATCTACACGAAAAAGGCTCTACTACGAATGGAATTCCAAATGTGGAAGCACTTCCACAAAGTACTGCTACCTGCATTTCTAGTTCCCCACCTGTTTATGTTTCACCTCAAGCCACAATGGGAAATCCCATTATGCAGGTACTGCTAACACTTTTCTTTTTACATTTCAAATAATGGTCACAAAATTTTTTGTATTGGTTCTGATCTTCTGTGTGAACTACACAGGGCTTATACAATTTTGAAGCGAATCAGGCGGTTAAGTGCATGTACCAACAACCTAATATGGTTATGGACCAGCACACCAATGCTAACATATACCAACAACCGAACTTCTTTACTAACCAACATGAGTCACCTAGCCATTCCCAGTTATTACAGGTGGCTAGCAGTTTGTTCACACCTATTTTGAGTATAATTAGATGTATTGTTGTTATATGTGACTTGAGCATTTCACCTCCAGGAACCACTAATCCATAGCACGTATCCTGAATCTGTATCAAACACAACGCAGTTGAGGCAGGTAATCAAAAGTAGATTTCCCTTCAAATAATGTCAACTAGTGAGCCGATAATTTTTTGTTTTGCATCAAAACCTTCTATTCAAATACACTATTGATTTTCTTAAATTCTTTTACTGCAGGAAATGGATCTTGATATCCAACATCCACATTCAGCTTCCTTCTTGCTTTTTGATCAAAGATACAGAGCTTCGGACACTCCATATCTTGGTAACAAGTGAAGGGAAAGATGGGGAAATCAGATGTATATGTTAGCAACAGCACAGCCTCAATCATCATCAGATGCGTAAATTTTGTTAATCTAGTAAGTAGAGTCATGAATGACGAGCCATATTTTAAAGTCGAACGATACTTGCAAATTATTTTGTCAACCAAAAAAATAAAATTGAGTAGATTTACTTGTAGGATTTACTCTCTCCATTCTTCATTTATTCTTTTTTGGTCAGAGTGGAGGCTAGAAGATATACAAGTTTAGATACAATTTCCAAGTTCGTGTAATTTCTCCCAAAAATAATAAAAATAACACTAAAAATGAGAAATGACACGATTGTCGTATTTTGCAGTAACGGATTGGGTTCCGGGTAATATGTTATTAATTGGTCTAAATGGATCTTGAACATGTATTTGGGCTTGGAACATGTACTAGGATGATGGGCCTACACTTTTGCTGAAACAATCATGGGAAATTCAATACTGATGCTACCGTCACTAATATTATGACATTCCGCAATATACTAAGAAAAATTATAAAGTAGCATTAAGACCAAATCTTTTTTCGACTCCAATTATTATACAAAATTTTATAAAATGGAATGAGGTCTGTATATCGACCAGGAGACAAAAAAGTGGGGTAAAATAATTCACATACGAGGGACTAGTCAAACAATCTTCCGGCGTGGTAACTAGTAACCTATGAATCCAAGCAGATGACATGGGTATTATTTATTTATTTATTTTGGGCTTGGAAGGTCGAAGATGATGGTGCAACTACAAGCAACAAATATGACCAGATGATAGTGTAAAATTGAGCAAGGCTTGGCCCTAGCTTAGAGTCTTAGGACTACGCGCTGCCACCAAAAAAGATCTTTCTACCCGCAAATTGCATTCAAATTGCGTGGGTCCTACTCACCAATCACTTAATAGCCTCACATTGTCCACACTTGTTACAAAGGAAGGAGCTCTCTCTCTCTCTCTCTCTCTTTTCCAATTTATATTTACATTTACTTTTTCTAAGCCTGCTGCCTGTGACAAATTACTAGTTAGGTACTCTTGCCTAGTTCCCTATTCTGTTGACATTGTATAACTTGCCAGAATTCCACGACATGTAACTGTAAAAACCGATGTAATGTGGAAAATGAAGTTATGTGTCATTTAAGTCTTCATCTCTATTTTCAAAAAAAGGAAAAAAAAAAAAAAAAAAGTCTTCATCTCGGAAATGCTACCTCTTTTTAAGCGTATATTAGGGCTATAGCTTACACGAATTAGGAATACGTTTTTTTAATTTATAGCCTAAACGAATTAGGGATGTCATTTCGCATGATTGCCCGGTTTGAGAGACCTAAATGAGAAACGGGGCAGGTTTGTAGAAAATTTCTCCTACCCGAGCAGGGGATTACCCACCCCCAAGCCCAACCCATATTTAAAATCTTTTAAACATAAATTTAAAATAAAATATTAGGGATCAAACACGAGGGCAGCCTTTCAAAAAAAGAAAAAAAAAAAAAAAACGAGGCGGCCAATCTCCGGCCCTTCTTTCCAAACGGAAAACAGTGTGATTTTCCTAATTAAAAATAAAGTATTCACATTTTTGGACGAGGAAAAGAGTAACAGAAGTACAACAACGTTAGAAAAATCAAAATGACGTTTTTGCACTTTATTTGTCAAAACTCTTCTACCCATGGTTGGCCTTGGCCAAGAAATAACTTTTACACTAGTTTTGTCAAAATTAAATTAAAAATATAAAATATAAAACAAAATTTTGAAAAAAAGAAAAAGAAAAAAGAGAAGTAGAGCGTGTGAGTTACACTCTCGTATAATAGCGCGTATACGTGGGACTACCAAAGTCCTCATATTCCCTAAATCCGAAGTCTGACTACATAAGCCCCCGAGTCTGTCTCTCTCTTCTTCAGTTCTCACTTCTCAGTTTCTCATTTCACATATGCTCAGCCTTGAGCCTCGCATGAGTGGAGGAAATCCCATTAGCGGCCCATCTCAGCAATGAAACATGGGCTTTCTCCGGCGACTCTTCGGCCCAAAAAGGCCCACCACTTCGCCGCCGGTTAAGGACAAGAAGAGGTGGGGCTTCGCCAAGTCCCATCACACAAACTCCGACCCGTGGCCCACCACCCCCGCCTCCGAATCTGCCTACTCCGCCGCCGCCTCCTTAGACGCTAACAAGCACGCCATAGCTGTAGCCGCCGCCACCGCAGCCGTAGCCGAAGCAGCCCTCGCCGCAGCTCACGCGGCTGCCGAGGTCGTCCGGCTTACCAATACCGGCGCCCGGAGCTCTGCCACCGCCGCGCTAGCTAGCAGGAACCACAATATTGCTGCTGTTAAGATACAATCCGCCTTTCGGGGATATTTGGTTAGTTTTTTTTTTTTTTTTTCCTTTCGAAATTTTATAAAATTTTCTAGACTTTTTAGTTTAATATAAACTGTTTGGTTATTAGTGCTTAGAAGTTAGAATTACTTGGGATTTTGCAAGTTCTGCTTTTAAAAAAATTTTCCTTTTGATCGCATTATTTCGAGGAGCTTTTTATTTTTTTCTTCTTGGGAAACAAACACTGGTCGAGGAAATTCATGGGCAACTAGATATCTCATTTAAAAAAAAAAAGAAAAGAAAAGAAAATTTAATAATAATACTAATGGCGCCGACACTTGTGGACGTGTGTCAGAGATGAGAGAGTAATTATCCATAAGCTGAGGTCTCACTACCTGTAAATTCGTAAATGAAATCAAAGGAGTAGTTTTGGGTGATTTTTCGGTACTTGCGGTTCAGGAGTCAGAATCGAACACCGACTGTCGTGTCGTCAAGTGGTTGGTTAGTTCTTGGTGACAAAGTTTGTGGAGGTGACGTATTTGGACTATAGTACCGGAGGTGCCCTTGTCTGTTTGGTCACCGCATTTTGCGTTTTTCGAGTTTGGATTTTTATGTGGAGGAATGGGTAACACTGCAGTAAGCAGTAAGTTGTGAGACTTGTCTTGTCGAGTGTCCCCCTTTAGCCCCACCCCATACCCCATTTGGCACAATCCTCTTATTGCAAAAATTTAATCACTATTCCTATACTGGTTTTTTTTTTTTTTCCCCTTCTTCTTGTAATAAATTCTGGGCCAAAAAAAAAAATCTAAGTTACTAAGTTGAAATTCATATTATGGTGTTTTTCAATTCTATGAATAATGTTCATATACTATGTTCGAATTTGAAATCTGATAAGTTGAACGACTCCCCCTAAAGCAAAAGTAAACTTATACAAAGCCGTCTGCTGCCCTGTCTTCCTTTTTTTTTTTTTTTTTTCTTCATCGGTGTATTGTGTCTGCTATTTGGTCACTTGTTAGACTTTGTGTAAAACATTTTTTTTTCTTTTTTCACTTTTTTTTTTTTATATATATTTGTTTATTCCGGATTCCTTTGCGTGATGAGAGATAATGATTTCGTCAACAAGTTACAGACTTTGCCTTTACTAAAGTCAATACCAGTCTAAGCCAATCCTTTTTAAATTCTTGAGCTGTATCCTGTAGTGTAGTGCGACCAGAAGGCATTATAGCTTTTTTAAATTTCTAAAATGTTAGGTATAAAGTAGCTATAGTAATTTAAGTGGTTATGGTTATATTGTCGAATGTTTTTATTGGCTTGGCCCCTTTTGGAGAGAAAATCTAATCAAAATTCATTCACATTTAATTGGGAATATTTTGAAGGCAAAGAGAGCCTTGAGGGCACTTAAAGCACTGGTGAAGCTTCAAGCATTGGTCAGAGGCCACATTGTGAGAAAACAAACAGCAGACATGCTTAGGCGGATGCAGACACTTGTGCGAGTCCAAACCCGAGTACGTGCGACTCGCACGCACGTGCCGGAATCCTTACATTCTTCCAGCAAGTCATCCCTGCCTAATCACCCAGTAAGCAAAAATTCTTGCCAGAATTAGGTGTCTCTCTAGTTTTTCTTGTAACATGTCATTTGTTTTATCCTTACGTGGCTGCTCATTTGTCTGTTGGAGTTGGAGGATGTAAGGTTACATTAGCATTAACTTTAACATACGAGGATTCTTCTGACACGCCTACTTGAAAGAATTATAAGATTAGTATGTTTTTAGGATATAAATTTCTTATTCCAATTTGATTGGCCTTCTTGATGTTTTGTGTTAGGAAACTATGTTATTGTTCTGTATTTACATTTGAGTAGTCTCCTCCAGCTTATGGTATTTGCTTAACTTGCAGTTCCCCGAAAATCCGAATAGAAATGGATATCAACAGCGTGCTTACAGTAGTAAATATGATGGGCCCTCAATCCTCAAGGTATTAATTACTCCAGGATTGTTTACAATTTCGATAACACGTATTTTTGTTGCATTTGTATATAATGGTTTGAACATGTTGCTTTTGAAACTTCAATCTAAAAAGACATTCTTAAACTTAATTGATGCAATCATGAAGTTCAGATAGTCTCATTAATCTTCCCAACATTCGTATGCAGAGGTGTGGTTCGAATTCAAACTTCAGGGATGTCCTGAACCTGGATAAAACGCGAACAGGATCAAACTGGTTAGACCGTTGGATGGAGGAAAGTGTATTGAACAACTGCCGAGGCACTTCCATGAGATATGGTCGCGCAGACGATGAAAAGAGCGACAAGATCCTAGAAGTTGATACTTGGAAGCCCCACTTGGATCCGCAACGAAGTAGTAATCGGAACTTTCAAACATCAAGGCATGTTTTGGCCTCAGATTATCAAAGCCGGAGCTTCACTCCATTCGACTCCCCATCAAAACGCTCGATAAAAGCTCCAATACCAGTTCCAAATCTGTCTACCGTGGACGCCTCGTCATTTGGCCATTTGAAATATCCAATAGAGAAAGATGAAGCAGCTGTGAGGACAGCAGGGAACAGTCCTCAAGCCATTTCTGCCTCATCGAGGCCTGGAAGCAGTGCTAGGAGGGGCGGCCCCTTCACACCCGCGAAGAGCGAGCGCTCATGGGGTTACTTCAGTGGGTACTCAGGCTACCCAAACTACATGGCTAACACAGAATCGTCTCGCGCTAAGGTCCGGTCGCAGAGTGCCCCGAGGCAGAGGCTTGAATTCGAGAAACATGGCTCAACAAGAAGGTCCAGTCAAGGATTTTGGGATGGATGGACACATTCAGATACGAACATGGTCCAGGATGCTGACTTCAGAAGCAGTGCTTATCCTTCTTTTAACCACTTTGATAGAGTTGGGAGTGCTAGCTTAAGATGATACTGCATGTTCTGTTGTATTTTTCTTTTTTCAAACCTTTTTTTTTTTTTTTTTTTTCCTTTTTCTTTTCACTGTGGGGAAGCAGGAAAAGGAGTTTGTCCGGAATGCTGACTCAACAAACTTTGTTCTTACAAAATGAACTTCAACAGTGTGGATAGTTTAACTAAATGTTCATCTGTTTGACTTGCCTTAGGTGTAAGTTCAGTTGTGATTTTTATGTGTTGCTGAATGTTACAAAATTACAAATTTGGTGTTAGTCTATTGCTTGTAATCTGGATTTCTCTTTATAAACACGTGTTTTAAATTCGTCACTTCGTTTCCAATTTCCAACCGCTACTCATTTTCGCAGCACATGTACTGTGACAATTTTTCACTTAAGGTCCCTCAGACGCTCAGATCATGCTCCCGAATTCGCAATTTTATTTTAATGTTAATTCGTGTCTCCGTACTTTTCGGCTAAATTTTGCGCACTGTAGCTCACATGATACGAAATAAACAATCAAGGACACTGTCTTCTAATAGAAGCGAAAGAACGCTATAACACCACCGTAGGATTGATCAGACAATTTCCATTTCTCTGTTAGGTAAGGGAGAGATTCAATGTTCAAACTATCAGCCTAAACTGGAATTATCCTATAGAGTAGATGGAGCATTTAGATGGTACTATATAGTAGAAAAGCTAAAGGAAGGACTAATTATAGACGACTTGAGATAATGAGAGGAAGATAAAGGAAAAAGGGTTTGTGGGGCTAAGAAGGAAAGTGGCCGATAACGTGGACAAATTGAATCTTGATTCAGAGTCACTATGAGTTTGAATTCAAATCCATTACAGTAATCCTTTGATAAACTTTTCCAAATTTGTGATCATATAGACATATTTCTCTGTACATTCACGGAGATTAGATCTTTTTAACTTTGTTACTGGCCTACACCAATCACTAGCTTGTACTGAATTACTTTTATGACGAAATGACAAGAAATTCTGGTAATTCCTAGCACTAACGTGACTCCATGACCAAACAAAATGCACACATTGGATCCTAACACCCGTCATTGAGAATATGGGTTGCCATTTGCCAGAAGGAATGTGATACAAGTCAATTCAATGAATGTTGTCCATGGTGAAAACGTTACATCAGATGATGGAACAAATGCTTCTCTTTGTTGATCATTCCATCTCTTAATTCTGGGTTCTAGCTGTTAAATTTAATGACAAGGGTAGCAAATCCTTAAAGGGCAATCTAAGATTTCATTTATTATGACTACTTTATAAAAAAGTCTGATATCATTGTGGCCGTCAATCATATTTTGGGTGGAATTAACTATGGTACTTTTTCACCATTTTCCCTTGAAGGAAAAATATAAATTGCTTTTGTAAATAATGCCATGATGGGTCCAAAATAACTGTTGCCACCAGTTTCTTTGTTATTATTATTATGGTTGTTCAAATTTAGATCAACCCCCCATAAAACAGAATTGCTCTCTCATGACATATACTCATCTAACTGATCAGTGATCCCCACGCACACAAATCTAGTGTTCAATATAAACGTAAGCAATAACTGTAAGGATTACTATGTCAAAAATTAGACCAAGTATATTTTTATATTTTATATTTTGATTATTTGTTTAATTTATATTTTATATTTTTAAATTTAGAATTTGTAATAAATTTATACTATTTCCGGATCAAACACTAATTTTGACGATTATGTTTACAAAAATATCTTTAAACATTTTTTCAAAAATATTTTAAAAGAAGTCAAATTCAAGACATAAAATTGATAAAGTTTTCTTTTAATAATATTTAATTTTTTTGTAGGTTTTTACATTTTTTAAACTATTTTTTAACATTTGTTCTTTTAGTTATTAATTTTAAATTTAAATTAAGTGGTAAAATATGTATTCTTGAAGTATGAAAAAGTATTTTTGTAAACTCAAAGGTCAAAATTAATGTTTGACCAAAATTTTAAATCTAAAAGTCAATATTGATAATAATTAAAACGTAAAATATAAATTGTGCAAACAATCAAGTGTGAAAGATAAAAAATATAATTAACCCTTAAAAATACATCAATTTGACCAAAAGAAAATAAAAATATTTAGGTAACTAATATTAAAGCCGTAAACTATCTAAATTCTTCCCAAAATCTTCAATCTAGTCCTTGAGCTTTTTCTTTCTCTTTTCTTTTTTGCAGCTGACGACTAGCTCTTTGTTTGCTTTTTGTTTTCCTTGTCTTGTAAATTAGAGCCTGCATCATCGCGTAAATGTTATTAGGAAAGCAAAGAAAGTAGAAATTATAGCAAGTCAAAACCTAAAAAGTCATATCATAACCAAATTAGGAATGGCACCGAAGTAATAGGGTACGTTTTTCAATTACAATTTTCATTCTTAAAAGTAAGTCAGATACGGAAAAATCTTGATTACCAATTATTTATTGAAAATAAAAATATAAAAAATATTATAGTTATCAATTATCCACTGAAAATAAAAATATAAAAAAATTATAAGACAAAAATACTAAATAACAATAACTGTGTTATATATATATATATATACATATTAAATAATTTTGAAACTCTAAAAGTTAAATATATAAGCACATATGTCTCCAAACTCTTTATTTTTCAAAAGTTATATAGATATGAGTAGTGTAAAACTAAATATATATACTTTATAGGGCCATAATTCAATATGTTTTTTTCACCTGTGTAAGAGCATTTTTTAGCTGTCGGATTATTATCTAATAATTACTATAATTTAAATAGTTGAAAAAAATAATAACAATAAACACATGTTATTTAATATTTTTCTTTCTCCACTTTTTACCGTAAAATTTTTTTCCCACTCTAATCATTTTCCATGCTTGAACGATTTTTCTTTACTAGGTATACCGATAATCATGAGAAATCACTGCCAAAATAAAAACATCAGGCACTAAAAGTGACACTCAGACCTAATTTTCTTCCTCGATTGGGCTGAGAGTCACTTTTGCCGTTTGAGTTTTGTATATTGCTTTTTACTCCTAAATCACAAGCACCTTAGAATCTGCTATTTAGGAAAATGTTCCTCGAGTTTAGCATATGTGAGTGTATTATGTTAGCATATAAGAAGAGCGAGAGTGTTACATTAGATGGTGTTCAGAGAGATAAAGCCTCCCCCTCATAAGTTGCAATCAGTATTTAGATCAATGGTGAAGCCCAATGAAACACCACAAAAGCCCGGTAAGGAAGAAAGGGCATTGGAATTGGGCTTATAAATGGAAATGAGGCCCGTTAAGCACCTACAAACAAATCTCCGATTTGCAACGGAGCCAGCAATAACAGTCAGGCTCTTCATGGCGTAGCAGCAGGGAGATTCGGGAAAAGGGTCCGGAGGACCGTAGGTAACGAAGTTGGAGCACGAAGAGAAGAGTGCTGCCACCGTGGAACATTCTTGTTCACCAGATACTACTGAGGCCCATGACAATAACACCATCACTCCAATCATAATCATTTTCTGCTTCCCCATTTTGCCAAAAATAAGAATTATAATTACTTTTTTTTGAACAAGAGAAAAAAAAAAAGATTTTTATTGCTTAAGAATATACAAGTAAAGAAACTGTTTTATAGTGCCTAAAAAGGTTGAATTGGTGTGTAATGAAGAATGCATGGTCTTCATGAAGGTTGAATGATATACATATATATATATAGCTGGTAGAGTATTGTATAGCTCTACTAGTTTTTGGTTTGTGGGTCTAGTGTTGTTATTTTAGTGGAAGTTTAGTTTTAAAGAACAGATGAGGTGTCGTGGTGTAGTTGGTTATCACGTCAGTCTAACACACTGAAGGTCTCCGGTTCAAGTCCGGGCGACGCCAATTATCTATCTTAATTTTTAGGATTTGAATAGTGTAACGGGTTTTTCCTCTGTGTCACATTGGCAGAGTTTTTGGATCTGATGTAGTGTAATGGCTAGCCAATGGGTGGGTTTTTCGTACAAAATTGCCACTGAAAAAGCTCAACTATTAATAAGAAATACAAAGAAAAAATTATATAACATATACATACAATTCTAGTGAGGAGTCCTGTAAGCTACATATTCAAGTTTGAATGAAAAGGAAAGCTATAAATGTAGATTTACAAAAGGGTAGAATAGAAAAAGCTCTCATAATTAAATGTCATCACAATCCCATTTAGAGGTGGGAACACAGCTGAGATAATGACACCAATGGCAGTGATCGTTTCCATTCTCTCCACGGAAGAGCATCACCAATGCAACTACAAACCTGGACATTCATCGTCACAAAACTTGGTAAAGGCGACTCTTTTTTTATGTTCGAGCAAATAGACTATGAAAATTGAACTTACCCAATAATTAGCAAAACAAGAGAAATAAGCCACAACACATATTGGTAAGGCTTGTACTTGGATTTGATCAGAGTAACACTGGAAGGAACGTTTCGCTGCTCCAACCATCCAAACTGAGGACGGGGCAGCAGAACAAATCCGAGCAGGAAACCCGTTAGGAACCCTCCGATGTGCGCGAAGTTATCAATGCGTGGTAAAATTCCAATTCCGAGGTTAATCATAACGATGACCAGAAGAGTAATCAGAGCTGCAGCCTATGCAAACAAACATGTAAAGCAATATTAAGCTGAAATATCACCACTGACATGTATAAAAGAAGGTATTATATAAGTGACATATGAAGTAGTCCTGTTCACCTTGTTGGTATAAAAAGTCCAGTTTGTGAGAAGTTCAGACAACATTGCTCCAAGAAGCCCAAAAAGAGCACCAGAGGCACCCACAGAAATGTTATTTTGGATAAATAGGGAGGAAAGTATGCTCCCTCCAAAGCCTGATAATAGGTATACAACTCCTATTCGCACTGCCAAATTGTCAAATTTCCACACCCATACACAAAAACAATTAGACCCTTTCGAAGACTTTGCATATACATTCAATCTAGGCTATCTACAATTCATGTTTAACTTTAGTTAGTTATCAAATCACTGAAGCTTTTATGTAGAGCTGGCTTTAGAAACAGCGGAAACAAGCAGAGCATACCAAAACCGAACTGCTGCTCTAAGCGAATTCCGATGAAGACTAGGCTAAGCATGTTAACAAGAAGATGAATGACACCAGCGTGTAACCATATACAAGTGACAAGCCTCCATCCTTGATGCCTGTGAACCACTTTGTTCCACTCAAGAGCTCCCAACTTCTCCAATCTTCAAAAGTAAGTAAAAAGATTCAATTCTACTTATGTTTGGGGTTGTGGTGAATACAAAAATGCAAAACTTTTTCCATGCTTGACTCATAAGTCATTACCTCAAAACCACCAAGTCCATACAAGTCATTAGCAATAAAAAAGTCAATTTATGCCAGATGAGGAAATAATTTTCAATTTCTAAACTAATGTATAGACCAAAATCAACGACTTAAAATCATGTCGATTATGATGACTATAATTACAAATTGGATATGCAATTATGTACTAGCTTTCACAGACATAAGGTTTTATGCCAAATTTGCTGCCTTTTGAGAAGAAACTTCAAAGAGAAGAAGAGACTAAAATCAGAAACAGGAGAACATAAAGAACCTTCTTTTATCTACCAAATAAGTAGATCAAACAGACCCAAGGAGAAAAATTGAGCTAGATATCATAGCTATTGAAGTGAATTTTGAAATTGCAAACTTTTGAAGAAAAAGACATTCTTTCTAATTTCATTCCACAAGAGACCGTTTCAAAAATAAAAACCAATCAATTCTAAGATACAATTTTTTGTTTTCTACTTTTATAAAACCAACGAAGCATTTTGGGATTATAGCATTTCTACTCCATTCCTAAATTTAAACAAGAGGATAAAATAAATAAATTCTAAATTCTAAATCAATTTATAAACCAGACAATACCAAACCATTACCAATACTGGAAATAATCAAATTCATTCACCAACCATTAAATAAAATAAAAGTAGAGAAAGTGCTTGTTATTCAGTGAAGACTATTGAAAAACGACTAGTTTAGAAGATCAGCAGAGACCCAGATGATTCGGTAAGAAACCATAGAATAAGCTTGA
This sequence comes from Parasponia andersonii, assembly GCA_002914805.1. NCBI lineage: Eukaryota > Viridiplantae > Streptophyta > Magnoliopsida > Rosales > Cannabaceae > Trema > Trema andersonii. The sequence goes on along the minus strand of JXTB01000241.1, from coordinate 268,138 downwards.
AAAAGTTTCTCAAATCAATCAAGTCCCCTACATAATACCATAAATACCAAAATCAAAATCGCAATAAGACAGAGAAAAAGATAATAATAAAACATAAAAAACAGAAAAAGAAGGAGCCAAAAATTAGATATTATGTCAAATAAATATTTTTTTAAAAAAAAACGAAATTATATATATATATATATATATTTATATTTATATTACGTTGAAGAAGACGCGCCAAAGAGAGGATTCTCCTTGAGAGGCTGGAACGAGAACTTCCCAAGGAACCTGGCCACACAGCTGCCTTGAAACCCAGAATTGTTTTTTGGGCAGTCGTTGACGTACATGACGACTATAAACATGGCTATGTTGAATACCACAAATATGGGCACCAACCAAGATGTCCATTGGCTCTCTGAATCAGCTTCTACTTGATATGCAGAAGACGATGTGTACCCATTACTGACTCTGCTTTTCTCTCCTCTGTTTTCCAGATCTTCACTTGCCATTCTCTCTCTCTCTCTCTCTCTCTAAACTCTTTCTCTCTCCTCTTGGAATGGATGAAGTTGGTGAAGGGTTTAATGGGATAGTGAAAGAGGAGATGGTGAGCTTTTTCAGGTTTCTAACTTCCATAGTGAGCTTGAAAGTGTTTGGTACAAATGATCCGAGAGGGAGTGACCAATAGTAATTGAACACGTGGAGAAAAGCACGTGATAGTGTCACGTGGTGAGTGCTCTATGGTAATTTGAATAAGGGGTGTGTGATGATGTGGCGAATTGGTATTGGGGGTGTGAATGGTAGTGAGGGTTAACAGGAACAGATGCTCAGCGGGGGACGTGGACCGTGGTTCTGTTGTTTTTCCCACGAACTGGAAGTTACCGTTTCTTGGGTCTTTTTTTAAAACTGACTTAATCTGGCATTATGGCGCTCTGTCTGGTAAGTTTAATTTATTTTTATTCTTTCTAAGCGTTTTCCTCCTCCCAAAGAAGACAAAAACAAATGAAAAAACAAAAACAAGAACTTTTTAAGGACCAGAAGTTAGGTAACTATCAGTTCATTATTTTTCAACTTATTAGATTCAATTCACAATTTAAGGAGAAATATTATTCACATGGGTGATTTCATCAACATTATTTTGTTTTATTGTAACAGAAAACTGAGAAGCTTATATGGGTGCATTTCATTGTTTAATTTCTTTAATTAGGAGAAGGGGAAGGTTTATAATAATATTTCTTTGGTTTTAATTACCCTTGTTTATACTTTTTATGCTTATTGTGCTAATTGTTATAAGAATAAATCTATTTGACCATTAAGATAATACATATAGTTGTTATGCAATATCGTGAGATGTAACAAATATATTATAGCATGCTTTACGCTTGTTTTACCATTTCCATTTTTCTTTTTCTTCAATCATTGTGATAAATCATTAAGTTGATATTTGTTATTTTAAAACCTATTGTATGCCACAACTTCCGATTATCCTATCCGTAATGTATAGGACAAAGTGAGGAGAGTAAAAAAGTTGATGGAAATGATAAATGATGACTTGTACTCGCATACCATTTCAAGGTGTGTGTTTGTAGTAACGGAATGATATTCCATCGACAACCATAAATATAGATAAGTAACGTCAAATTTCTTCAATCATTGTACATTTGTACTACAAGGGTAAAGTAAACATTAGTTTTAGTACATGATTTTTTTAGTATATTCCTCTAAAAGAGAAATGTTAGTTGCACTATTTTTATTTTTTTCATTCTTATGTTTTATTAAACATTGTTAGATATATAAACTCTACTAATATCTCACATTTTGACAATATATATACACATAGTATTAAAAGATATAATAAAACCTATACGTCAAACAATAACATATGTGAATAAAAGAGAGTACTTGACATAGTTCAATACTACATTGAACTAAATAGATAAAATAAAGATTAATAGACTACAAAGGGGAATTTTAGTTGGTTAAGAAATTAGATATTTATAACAATATACTTGCCAATTGAGTTAATCTAAAACTATTTGCCACCTCTATTGAAAACTAGTACTAAGTTTAATATGCAAAAAAAAAAAAAAAAAATCCGTATTGAGTAAAAGCAAATTCAATGATATATGAGTGTACAGTTTTGGACATAATTATTAATTCACATATCATTGATTTATATGAAAAGCAACCTCTTTTGGCCCGTTTTCTTGGACACTAGCAAATGCACTGAAAAATCGGTATTTATTATGAATTTTTGCAACTAGGTTACAAATCCCACTTCGAGTATTTTCCTTTATTTTTGCTTCATATACCCCACATGTTCCTTCATTGGCTGGTCTCATTGAACAAATGTATCTGATTCTATGTGTTTCGATTTATTCCTTACTTTTACACTCCTAACTAGTTCTTCTCCCTTTGTAATATTCTACTCGATGAAAGCTACAGTACTCAAATATCTGTTGCGTATTACGTAAAAAGAGAATGTAATTATAATGATATCTCGTGTGCACGATTTTCTTATTTATTGAGAAAGCTATCAACTAATATGACTTTCACGAGTATAAATCAATTCAAGGGTCTTTCCAACCAAAAAAGAAAAAGTCCATATCCATTAAAATAAGGGGTCCAAATTATAAATCCATTAATAGTAATAATAATAATAATAAAAAGTCCATATATTTAGTGCAATGTTGTTTTCCTTGTAACATTTTCTTCTTCCCCTTCATTGTGGATTGGCGGAATTAGTTGGTTGGTCAGGCATATGGGACTGTTCTATAACTTCCATTGCTTGCAAGGCACACTAGTTGAGCCAGCCTCCTACCTCACCATCAAATCATCATCACATCATATATATGATATATGGTCCATTTTAATTCAAGCTATAATATAGAATCTTTCATGTTCAAAATGTTTATTATTATCAATGTGAATTTGTATTATTATTTTATTTTAAAAAAATAAAAACATGAATTAAGAGCAATCAGTGTGTTACAACTTTCCGTTGGCGTTAATATGGTCTTAGACAAGGTGGTCAATGATAAAAAGTTATTAGTGTTTAATCTATGATTAAACTGTACGTATCCTATTTCATTTACAAGCGAAATCTTCTTACCACTATCCCACTCCACTATCAAGTGATCGATTTTATTGCTAGTGTGTAAGAATAAGCGTTAGCTATATAAGATAACTAATAAATCGTTTGTCCCATTTACTCATGAATTAAGGCTTTTTCCTTGTATTTCATTATTCTATTCTTAAAACTGAGCTACGTGCGTGTCTAATTTAATAGAAATAATTGGAAACTGAATTTTTCTAGACGAGGAACTTTTTTGTCACTATAAATGTTGGGAAAAAAAAAAAAAAAACCTTCCAGCACTAATATTGCATCAGCAGGCATATAACGACATTTTTCTTCCAGCTCAAATAACACTCATCACTTCCTACAAACTAAACTAGCTAGTCAACTTGTCAACATCCATGAAGGAACATTCACCCACTGCCACCAACATTATCTTGTACTCTCTTGTTTGTCCTTTTTCATCTGAATTCTGAAAATGGCCAATTTTATGTAGAGAGGGCCAGGTAGTGGCCCGTTTAACGTGCATTGGGCCGAATGAAGATTTGGGTCAAACTGCATCATTTGAATAGAGTAGGGGATGCAACGAAGTCGAGTTACTTTACTGTGAAAACTAATAAGAACGCGAAGTATATAAATTAGAGCAACATTTAAAAACTAATTTGATATATTTTTTTCCGGGTGTATTGTAACTACACTTTCTCTTCATGCGAATGCTACCAAGTTAAAATTACCTCCCTTCAAGTTTTAAAAAAGAAAAAATTGCTTAAAAAAAAATTCAACAGTTTTAAGTTGATCTTGAGTACTTGACTAAGTAAAGCTTCTTGGGATTTTTAGTATGGTTTTGTACGTTCTACATGCTTTCCCTTCCTCTGGACCATACACGTCTATCCAATAGCCAAAGTTTTACTTGCAAATGACTTTCTTTACAAGTTCAATTATTTTACCTTAAGTTATGGTAGCAACAATCATATGTGTGACGATTGTTGCATTACAACTATCTGTGAGTCCTATTCAATAGCCAAGTTTTACTTGCATATGATTTTCTTTACAAGTTCGATTATTTGACCATAAGTTATGGTAGCAACAATCGTATGTGTGACGATTGTTGTATCACAAATATCAATATCCATGAGTCCTCAATAATAAGACTCGTATAAAGTCCACAAAAATAGGTGGTTATAATTGGTAAGATGTGTCTAACTGAAGCATAAGTCCATGAACTCACCTTTGTATGACTTTAATGTCAAAGTCCTATTCGATGATAAGACAATTATTTTCGACTGATTGGTTAATGTAAAAAGTTTAAGCATATTTTTATTTTGGTCAAAGATTATTATTTTTTAAGATCGATAA
>JXTB01000241.1:231554-254571 GCA_002914805.1 Parasponia andersonii | reverse complement strand
TGGTTCGATGAGCCCATACAACGGCCGGCAGCTCTTCTAACTACTTGCCTTTAGCCTTCTACAAGTTCTTTTTGATGTTGCTGAATATGGCTTTGTTCGTTGCCTCCGCTTGTCCATTCCCCTGAGGGTAGTTCACGGAAGAGAAACTGAGCCTTATATTATACAGCTCGCACAGCTCCTTGACCTTAGCATTTTGGAACTATGTGCCATGATCGGCGTGTATCTCTTTTGGAATCCCGAACTGACAGATTATGTTCTTCCAGATGAAGTTAATCGTGTCTATCTTGCTAACGATCGCGTAGGCTTTAGCTTCTACCCATTTGGTGAAGTAATCCGTGGCCAACAGGACATACCTCCTTCTCCCTGGACTTCTGGGGAACTCTCTGACGATGTCCAGACCCCATTTGGCAAACGGCCAGGGGGTTATGTTCGAATGAAGTACCTCTGTAGGCCGGCGTTTCATTGGGGCGAACCTCTGGCACTTATCACATTTCTTGATGAATCGGGCCGCCTCTACCATCATGTATGGCCAGAAGTATCCAGCCGTTAGAGCCTTATGGGCGAGGCTGCGTCCGCCAGAGTGGTTGCCACATACTCCCTCGTGGATTTCCTCCATTAGCTTTTCGCTTCGACAGGACCTATGCACCGCAGCATCGGTCCCATTATCGATCTCTTGTATAGTCATTCCCCCACCATTGAGTACCTGGCCACCTTCAACCTGACCGACCTTACTTCTTGGGGGTCTGCGGGTAGGTTCCCTTACGTCAAATATTGGGTGATGGGTTTCATCCACCCTTCGTCAGCAATTCCGTTTACGAACACGTGGTGCGCAGGGGTCTGCGGGGGGTTTTCCATGCTCCTACCTTCTAGGAGAACTTCTATGCTTCCAGCTGTATCCCCGGTTGACATACTCTTAGCTAGCTCGTCGGCCCTCTGGTTCATCTCCCTAGGGATTGGTTCGATATTGAAATTGCCAAAGCGAGCTTTTGCCCCCATTACCTTGGAGAAGTACCTGTGCAACCTCGGTCCTTTTACTTCGAAGTCTCCTCTGACCTGACCTGCGATCAACTGCGAATTGGTCTTTACTGCGATGTCCTCCACTCCGAAGTATAGTGCCAGCTCAAGGCCTTGCAGCAGTGCCTCGTACTCCGCCTCATTGTTAGTCACCTGGAAGCCGAGCCTCAACACCTTCTCAATTTTGAGACCCGTTGGGGTTTGCAAGACTATCCCAATACCTGACCCTGAGACATTCGTGGATCCGTCGGTGTGGAGCGTCCAGGCTGAAGGGGGGAAGAGTTGAGACATCTGATACAGGTCATGCTACTCGCCGAAGGATTCGATTTCCATCAGAAAATCCGCCATGACTTGTCCTTTCTTCCCCGCTCGAGGTCGATACTCGATATCGTATATTCCCAGCTCGATGGCCCATTTGGTCAGTCGTCTCGATAAGTCTGGCTTGGCCAAAATTTGATGGATAGGGAAATCCGTATACACGGTGACCGAGTGTGCCTCAAAGTACTGCCGGAGTTTCTTTTTCGCATTGACCAGAGCAAGGACCAGCTTTTCTGTCACACTGTATCGTGTCTCGGGATCCAGGAGCATGCGACTTATGTAAAACACTTGTTTCTGTTTGCCGTCTTCTTCGATGAACAGTACGGCACTGATTGCTACTTCGGATACCAATAAATAGGTGTATAGGCGCTCCCCCTCTACTGGGGAAGCCAGGATAAGTGGGTGACTCAAATACAACTTGAGATCTGTCAGTGCCTGTCCTGTTCCTCCTCCCAGACGACAGTAGAGCTTTTCTTCAAGCATTGGAAGAAAGGCTTGCACCGATCAGATATCTTGGAAACGAATTAGCTGAGAACAGCTATCTTTCCGGCCAGGCGTTGGACCTCCCGAACGGTTGAGGGTCTCTGCACATTTGCGATCGAGGTCAGCTGGGTCGGGTTTGCCTTAATACCCCTCCTGCTCACGATATGTCCCAGGAATTGACCAGAGGTCACCCCAAACGCACATTTCTTGGGATTCAGACGCATCCGATATTGCCTCAGAATCTGAAAACATTCGTCTAGGTGTCTCAGATGGTCTGAATCTTCTCTGCTCTTCACGACCATATCGTCAATATAGACCTCCATAGTCTCCCCTAATAGCCCGGCGAACATTTTATTCATGAACCTTTGGTAGGTTGCCCCCGCATTCTTCAAGCCAAACAGCATACGCTTGTAGCAGTACAGACGCCGCTCCGTGATAAAAGCCGTATGGATCTGGTCTTCCGCGTATAGGGGGATCTGGTTGTATCGAGAATAGGCATCCAAAAAGCTCATTCTGTTGAATCCCGCCATCGCATCTACCATTTGGTCGATTCTTGGTAGGGAGAAGCTATCCTTCGGGCAGGCCTTGTTCAGGTTAGTGAAGTCTATGCAAATACGGTCGTCACCATTTTTCTTCTTCACCACTACCGGGTTGGAGACCCAATGCGGGTACACGCATTCCCTGATCAGACCGTTCTCCAGCAGCTTCTCTACCTCCTTGTTGATCGCCTTGTTTTTCTCTGGTGTGAACCTTCGGGGCTTCTGCCTGACTGACAGGAAATTGGGATCTATGTTCAGTCGGTGGCAGGTGTATGCGGGGTCTATCCCGGGCATGTCGTCATGGGACCACGCGAAGACATCCTCGTTCTGCTTCAAGAATCCCAACATTTCGTTCTTTTGCTCCTCGGGTAATAAGGCCTCGAGTAGAACCACCTTCGCCGGCTCTGCCTCTTTCAAATGGACCGCTACCAGCTCCTCGATCGTGGACTCTGAATCATCAGACTCCTCTTCGATTTGCTTCATGTACGCTGGCAGGCAGTCCTTTGATTGCTATCCTTCCCCGGTTGCGGTGCTTACACCCGCGTCCGCTCCCCTCAGGGTGGCTGAAAAGCACTTCCTTGTGGAGGCCTGGTCTCCTTTGATGTCTATCGTATAGGTTCCATCATTTGATAGACATCTTAAGACCTAATAGAGGGTGGAAGCGACCCCATGCATAGCGTGGATCCATCCCCTTCCCATGATGACGTTGAAGGAGGACTGGTAGTCAATGACTACGAAATCCACGTCCAAGCATCTCTCAACAGCGCAGACATTCAGGGTCACAACGCCCAAAGGGCAGACCCTCGTGCTGTTAAAAACGAACAGCGGCTGACAGGTCAGCCTGGTGCGCTTCGATCCAGACCCATATTCTCGAATGTGCTGAGGAACAGGATATCGACGCTGCTTCCACCGTCGAACAGGACTCTTCCGACCAATGCGGAGTCGATCTGCAATTTAATCACTAAGGGGTCATCGTGAGGCTGGCGCACCATAGTTAAATCTTGCTGGGTGAAAACGATGGGGGCGGCATAGGTGCGACTTTCCCCTGACATCAAATGGTTGACAGAATGGCCCATCCCCCTCAGGCGCTTCACCCTTCCTTCAGTTCTTTTGAGGCATTTCTCCCTCTCCTCTTGATCCTGGGTTGGCTTTGGCCTACCCATTATGGTCGGCACTATCCTCAGGGTCGGCTCTTCTGACCTAGAGGCTTGGGTCTACTTCTCTTTTTCAGGCCTGGCGACGTCTTCCAGCAGCTGGGCTCCACCGATTTTCATGTACTGTTTCAACCTGCCGGCGTGGATCGCCATCATGACCTGTGTATAAAGGCTGCGGCAGCGGACGGTGTCGTGCCCGAAGTCTTTGTGAAACTGGCAATACCTACTCCTGTTTTTCATATGCTCAGGGACGCCAGATTTGGGTGGGTCTTTGAAAATGCCCCTGTCCTTGTTTTGGAGGTAGATCACGTCGATCAGCGTGTTGAGCTCATACCTCGGCAGGGGGTCACGGGATGTCTTCCTTCTCTTACTATCTTACTCACTGTCACGGTTAAGGGCTTCCTGCTTCGGGGCTGGCCCTTGACCCGACGAGGGCCTCTTCACCCCTTGCGGAGCCGGAGTTTGTACCGGCGTCGTTCTTATCACGGTGGAGGTCTTGGGGGCCTTCTGGTGGCTTTCCAGTACCCTGAATACCCCCTCTGACTTCACTAGGACGTCTGCCATATTGTACGGAAGATTCAAAAGGAGGTGATCCGATAGCATTGATCCTGGTTGTAGGCTCCTGACGAATGACCAAGTCGGCATTATGGACCAGGGACATTACCTCGAGGAAGCGCGATAGGTACTCTCGCGGGGACTCATTTGCAGCCTGCTCTAACCGGTCTAGGTCTTGCATGGTTTTCTGCTATCTCCGGACATCCGCATACTGCTTTAAGAAAAGTTTGCAGAAATCTTCGAACCCGTTTATAGATTTTTCCGGGAGCTGTCTGAACCATAGCAGAGCTGGTCCCGCCAGGGTCATAGAGAAGACTTTACAGGTCACGGCCTCGTCCCTAGTTTCCAAGGCCATCTTTTGTTAAAAGTGGTATATGTGATCGAGGGGGTCAGTTTTCCCCTCGAACGGCTTGAAGGTCAGGGTCGTGAAGTCTCTCGACCCGGGCTCCATCTGGATCCAGTCGGTGAAGGCCGTCCGATTGATCCCTCGCACAGTTTGCTCTGCCAGATCGTCGGGAGTCTGGCTGTGATGGGCCCTGAGTCTCTTATCCAACTCCGCCATCATTTTTTGCTTCTAGTCGGGAGGCATACCTCTTGGGCTTCCATGGCGTCTTCCACCCATCTCCCCCCTGGTTTGGAGGGGTCTGGACTGGCTCTGCCATGCCCCCTGTATCCGCGATCCGGATGGGGCGGGAGCTTCTCCTCGCGGTTGACTTCCAAATTCTTGTTGGACCTCTTCGTTGAAATCTTCTCTCCGCTGGGTCCTATCTTCGCTCGCCAGCAGCCCTTCGAGGCGGGCGTTATCTCTACGTACCTCTGCGACTTCGTCCCTTAAACCCAGGACGGCCTCGTGGGCCATTTCTGCCTTCCGGTTTGCTTCCGCCAAGGCGGCAAGCATCTGATCTAGCTTCTGCTCCAGATCTAGTCGTGCTTCTCGGGAGCTCCCTTCGGCATCGGGACGTGTCCTCTTGGTTGTCATCCTTGAGGATACCATCAGACGTTGTATGGCTTTTTGTTCAGGAAGAGCGTGATCGTGAGTCTCCTACTCTTTTTCTCACGCTCAACCTATTCCCACAGACGGCGCCAAACTGTTGGAGCGGTTTCTTACTAGCCGTCCACTTGTCTCTGAACCACTGATGATGTATTCTCCAACTGTCCACATGTCCTCGCTTTCCCAAAGTGCTCTGAACTCCAGGCAGGGTCGGAGAGGCGGGGGTGGCTACCTGCAAAGACTCTTCGATGCTTAAGTCAGTGTTCAGTCTTTGATTTTGGGTAGCAAAGAATTAATTCTGTATGAGTATATGTTTGTTTCTTGCTCATAAGTTTTTTTATATACTTCTCTTTTTAAGCGTACATGCCCCTTTTCGAGAACGCATGGCTCATATATATACATAGTTCTGAGATTGTGATCCATCTGGGTCTTAATCTCAGGACTGAGTACCTTTCTTTTCAAAGCTTTTCCCAGAGGTCACGGGCTGAGATTATTGTGATCTTCTCTGTATCATTATTGCCTGGTTTCCGCCGCCTCTTACGGCTTGAATTTGTCATGGGTGAGATTTGGACAAATTGCCGTTCTGTCAGAGCGGCTTGCCCCTTGCACCCACCTATGCCAGATCGCATTAAATGCTCTGTCTGGGTCTGGAGTTGTGAGCTGTTCTCCATTGTATTCTGATGGAAGACCTTTGGGGCTTCCGACCCCCCAGCTGTCGAGATAAGGGTCGGACTGGGCCGGACCTGTCCAGGATATGTGACGGGCTCGGCCCTAACCTTGGATAGTCCAATGGCCGATGTGGTATCACGTGTGACCCGCGTGGCCTTTAGTTAATTACTCTTGACAGCTGTCGGATGATGGACCCTATTTGTGACCTATTCTGTCACTTAATCATCTACGTGATGTATGATTTAGGAATGGGTTCCACAATGATCATGCAGTGAGATGCCTCGGTGAAAATAATATCAGCCTTAGTTTCTAATCATCCATGACCATGATAATTAAAAATGACCATAAACTTGACATGTGGTCGAGCTAACTGAGGTCGTAATTCTCGGAAAAAAAAAACTACAATCTATACAACTTAGCATCCATATTAATATTTTCCTTTCTCCTTTTCTAATTTTTTCGGAAAACACAACATTACGTTTTTATTATTATGTTAATCATTTTCAGTTGTATCTTTGTTTCCTTCCTTCGAAGAAAAAAAAATCCAGTTGTACGGACAAGAGCCGACCTAAATTTATAAAGTAAATATGGACTTTCTTGGGGAAGAAGAAAAGGGGAACAGTACGAAGACAAGAGAGTCATTGTCAGATGACGCCAAACCGCCAAACTCTGCGACTCTGGATTCACCAACTGGGATGGCTCGTTTGTCTGACTTACAAATCTACCCCTATGGTAGTTTCCGAAATGACCGTATTATCCCTACCCTCGCCTCCAGTTAGCCATTTTAACTGGCCAATCCCCAGTCAAAATACACCAATTATTATCTTTGTATACAGAAGGTCAGAATGGACAGCGAGCGGAGCCCACGCGCGCGTGACTCCGCGTGTAAGTCCAAGTTGGGCGGATTTCCCGAACCAAGCTTCGGGTCTAGTGGGTCCCACCTTACAACCTATCTGATCTCCACTCAAATTATAAAATATTTTGTCAATGCGAGCTATAATTAGAAAAAGAGATTTGAGAATTTTAGTGCATTGAGGATCTGCCCCCTGGGTTTGATTCAATTTTGGCTTAGTAGAAAGAATTTGATCATCAATATAAAAAGCATCCAAAAACAAAAGACATAATATTTGACTCTAATGATTTTTTCTCAGTGGGTCCCTAGTAAGTCAGCTCCAAACCTTAAGAATTCTTAGTTCTCTTCTGCTTATATTATTAATGATATTTATTATAAACCCAATAAAACAGTTTAATAATTTTGTTTTTTCTCTTGCTCAGATCCCAGAGAGAGAAAGTGGAGAGAGAGGGCCAGAAAAGTCCATAACTTTCTTTGCTGTGTGACAGAAACAGACCTTTCTTTAGCCTTTACTATTCCTTACTGTCAAATTAAAAGGTAACCATTTTCTCCGTACTTGGGTTGGTTTGGTTCTGTATTGTATTGTATTATATGACATCTAGCCATATAAGAGAGAGAGAGAGAGAAGGAGAGAAGGACAGAGAGAGAAAAAGGTCAACTGGGTCTTTTTGCCTGGATTTGGTATTATATGCATTAGAAAAGTCAGTGGGGAATGGTGTGAACATGATTACATGAGATATGGTCTTGTAGAGAGCTTTTAAGCCCTTTTTGTGTATGTCTCTTCCTTTTTCTCAGCCGAAGTTTTAGAGACCCTTTTTTTCTGTTTTCTGACTATCACCCAATTCGGGTCTCTTTCGATACTTCCAAACTCAAGCAATGCCACGATGATGGATCAAAAGTTTTGAAATTCAGGCCTCTAGGATTCTTGCATTCATAGTTGTTACACATCCTTTTCCAAATACTTTGTTTTTTTTTTCTTTTAATGTTTTTTTTAGGTCACTTTCTTAGTTTCTTATGGGGTTTAGAGACTTAATAGAGTGGGACAAGAGAAATTAGGGAGGTGTGAACTGTACAAAGATTATTTAAAAAGTTCTTTCCTTGTCCTGTTCCTCTTTTTCCTCTCTCTCTCTCGGGAGGGTATTGCTTGACTGTCATGCATGGGCGTTGACAAGTGAGCAACTTTGTCTTTCTTCTGTTCCTACTGAGAATGCAATTTTCAGTCTTAGCTGAATCTGGGAGTCGCTGGGTAAGGTCAAATATTTAAAAATAAACTCCATAAATTGATACTACACTTGTAAAAAACTGATGGAGACTTCTACTTCTTAGTTCATATAGACAAAGAAAGACAGCTAATTTGAACAATATATAATAAAATCTTTTACTTCTCAAAAAAGAAAAAAGAAAAGAAAAAGTTTTCCTTTTGGTGTGAGAGATTTGAGGGTTTTGATCAGCAGCAGTGGTACTTTGAAAACAGTGGCTTTGGGGGTTGATAGAGTTGTGGCTGTTATTGCTCCACAAAGGCCCCCTTACATGCCCCAAAGTGCCGTTGTTGGACCATACTTTGTTGCCAAAACTCAATGAAAACCTACTCTGTTCTCTCTATTTGCTTAGTATTGCTTCATCATAACTTCCTTTTTCTCTATTTTCTTTTTTTGTCATTCATGGTTTGTTTATTTTTCTTTTTTTTTTTTTATGGGAAATTTCTTTTGAGTTAAAGGACTTTTATTTTTGTTATTACTTTTTTCTAAAGATTTTTCTTGGGTGCAGAGGAAGATGGATAAGCATGGTGAAATGGGTTTGCTTGGGGAGAATTTTGATCTTGGTATGATTGGACGGATTAGGGATGAAGGGTATGAGAGCAGGTCGGGAAGTGATAACTTGGAAGGTGCCTCTGGAGATGATCAAGACGCCGGCGACGACCAGCCACCGAGGAAGAAGAAGTACCATAGGCACACTCCTAAACAAATCCAAGAACTTGAAGCGTATGATGTTTCTAACACTCGTTCTCTTTTGCTACTTTGCTATGTTATAGAAATTTTGGTAATGTGAGTTTTGTTTTTGTTTGGTTTAGTTTCTTTAAGGAGTGTCCTCACCCGGATGAGAAGCAAAGGTTGGAGCTCAGCATGAGGCTTGCTCTGGAGACAAAGCAAGTGAAATTCTGGTTCCAAAATAGACGAACCCAAATGAAGGTAAGACTTGTCAAATTTATGTGCCTTCTAGAATGATGTCAACTGTTTTAGTAATGGGAAAATGGCGAATTTGAATCAGACCCAACTCGAACGCCACGAAAATATAATTCTCAAACAAGAGAATGATAAGCTCCGAGCTGAGAACAATATGATGAAGGATGCCATGTCAAACCCGATGTGTAACCAATGCGGTGGCCCAGCCATTCCTGGTCAAATATCTTTTGAGGAACACCAACTTAGGATTGAGAATGCGCGATTGAAGGACGAGCTGAATCGGATTTGCGCTTTGGCGAACAAATTTTTGGGCAGGCCGCTATCGTCCTTGGCTTCCCCCATCACTCTTCCGAGCTCGACTGCTGGTTTGGAACTCGCAGTTGGGAGAAATGGGATTGGAGGTTTAAATGCTGTTGGTCCTCCATTGCCAATGGGACTTGATTTGGGAGATGGGGTTTCTAGCAGTGCGCATATGATTCCTTTAGTGAAACCTTCAATGGGAATGAACATGATGGGAAATGAAATACCTTTTCAGAGATCCATGTTTATAGATCTCGCCTTGGCAGCTATGGATGAATTGATGAAGTTGGCTCAGGCTGAGGGTCCTTTGTGGATCAGGAGTGCTGGTGGAGGGAAAGAAACGTTGAACCATGAAGAGTATGCCAGAACATTTCTTCCTTGTATTGGAACGAAACCCAGCGGTTATGTATCTGAGGCCACTAGGGACACCTCTGTGGTGATCATCCACAGTTTGGCTCTTGTAGAGACACTGATGGATGCGGTACTCATTTCCATGTCTATTTCATTTTTATTTTTTGGTAGAGTTTTATAGAAATTTTCTTTTTACTATACGGTTCATCATTTTCTTTAGTAATATTTATTGACTTTCGATCCTCCAGCCTTTTTTTAAAAAAGCAAAGGGTGTTTGGTGCTTGCCATTTTTGTAGTGATTTCTGATGTTGGTTAAAGATCATTGGTCTCATGTCTATTTGTAAGCTTGACTTTTATTTTCTACACTTTTCAAATGCTAGAAGTTTAGAATTGTTGATTGTATGGTGTTTTTACTTTCCTGTTGTTAGAATCGATGGGCGGAAATGTTTCCTTGTTTGGTCTCTAGAGCCTCCACCATTGATATGATATCCGCTGGGGTGGGAGGAACTAGAAATGGCGCACTCCAAGTGGTATGTTACTGCTATCCATTTCACATTCTTCTGCTCCCTTAAAAACAGCACTAATGATTATCTTTTCTCATAGATGCATGCTGAGCTTCAAGTGCTTTCTCCTTTGGTCCCTCTTCGTCCGCTGAAGTTCCTCCGCTTCTGCAAAAAACACGCTGACGGTGTCTGGGCTGTGGTTGATGTTTCCATCGACATCAACCGAGAAGCTTTGAATGCAGACTCATATTTCCATTGTAGGAGGCTTCCTTCTGGGTGCCTTGTGCAAGATATGCCAGATGGCTACTCCAAGGTAATATCTTAGTGAAAACTTTATTTGCTCTCTTTGTTATTTTACACTCAATTCGTAATTGCATTGCCGAGCTTTATTGAGTTTGCCTATCTTGGTATATTTACCTTTGTTGATATTTAACGAGGTAGTTGAAATAACTGCTGTAAGTGTAAGATTAGCTGAGACTACAACTAGGTGAAATTATGGTGTACTTGGATTCTCCATCTTGACTTGTGCCTCTAAGAATTTATTTTATTGTTATTGTTCACCAAAAACGCTCTCTCTTTTATGGGTTTGCTCTAAATGTAGTATAGTAGGACTTTACCTAGAAATGTGAACCCTTTATTATTATTTTACTCAAGAAGATGCCTTTTTGGTTTTGATCATTATATAATCTTCAAATTTCGAAGCAAGGTTGCTTATTGTCTGTTGTTTATTAGTCCACACTCTAAACGATGAGAAAATCAGGGGTCCTCACAGTTTCTATTGTTTTTTATGTTCGTGTTGATTTCCGTAGCCTTAATATATAATTTTCACAATTTTATATTCAGAACAAGAGTAAGAAAATTGAGAAAGAAACCTCGGAACTCTCAATCTTTGTTGTTAAACTATATGTTTGATGCTTCTATTCCTATCTCTCCTTCTCTCTTTGCTCATTTCTTTGTTGTCTACGAGACTGAATGACCTGGATCCAGTCTTTCATAGTATTATATAAGAAAAAAAACTACGTGTAATGTGCTCATATCATTATATTAGCTGCGCCATAAATTGATATTCCTGAATCTCGTTGTCGAACTTTAAATATGACTATATTTTGTGATTCTGTGCTACATAATCTGACCTGAGATATCTTGCTGAAAGTGCCACTTGAACTTTGACTTTTCCCTTCCATCTTTTTCATAAATCTGTATGTTGCTATTATTTTATAATTGTCTTGGGTTTCATGTCAACTCATCTCTAAGTGATATTATCTTGGCTCTATTTGTCCCTTTAGTAGACGTTTCCTCTAAAAAATTCTTTTCCTGTTTGGATTCTCAATATAGTATTTTATAAGACTAAGTGGTAAATTATCAAAGTGACAGCTGAATATTTTGACCTAGCTGACTAGAATATTAAGAACTAACTCTCAAACTTTATCTGCCGATATGCAAACTATGTGAAGATTATGATCAGGTTTATCTAGGGCTGACCAGATCTTATGCTGTCAAGCAAAGTCTTGTTCCCTGAAATTCATAAAGGGTTTAGTGATATTGTTACACGTGCTGATACTTTTTGACTTGTTGCCTAGTTTGGTCTACCAAATCAAGGAGCATCTTGACTTGGTGTTTCTGTCTCCTGGTTACCTGAACATTATTAGGAAATATTAGTATTAGCTCGGAAAGGAATGAACCTTTGGACTTTTGTTTAGGACTACTAATGTAATTAAGTCATGTAACACTAAGATATTTCAAGCTTAAGGTAGTTAAATATCAAAATGCAGCTGTAACATATTACATTGTTTCGTGAACAACTTCTATTCAACCATTCCACAGAATGAGACATTGGAGCTTAAGGGTTTGTTTGGTACATTACAATGTATTTGGATATACTAGTGACACTAAGAAATCTAGATCACAAATAACCATTTACTAGTATAATTTAGGAATGTGTAATATATATATATATATGCATGTAACATAGTACGTGTTAATGGATGATAATTTGCAGGTTACGTGGGTCGAACATTCAGAATATGATGATAGTGGTGTTCATCAAATTTTCCGCTCATTTCTCCGTTCTTGCATGGGCTTTGGTGCACAACGATGGCTGGCCACCCTCCAAAGACAATGCGAGTGTTTGGCTACTCTCATATCCCCTTCCGTTGCTAACAACGATCAAATAGGTTATTTCTGTGCCCATTTCTTAAATTATTGTGGCTATATAAACTTCATATCCTCACGAAATAACAGTACTCAACAGCCATAAGTCCCGGCGGTAGGAGGAGCTTGCTAAAGCTGGCGAAGCGTATGGTAGATAACTTCTGCGCTGGAGTCTGCGCCTCTACTGTGCGCAAGTGGGACAAACTCCGTGTTGACAACGTTGGTGAAGATGTAAGAGTGATGACCCGGAAAAGTATGGATGATCCTGGAGAGCCACCCGGTATCATCCTGAGCGCTGCAACTACTGTTTGGATTCCGGTATCACAGGATAGGCTGTTTGAATTCTTGCGGGATGAACGGATGAGGAGCGAGTGGGATATTTTGTCGCATGGTGGACCAATGCAGGAGATGGTCCATATCACCAAGGGCCAAAGACGTGGCAACCATGTCTCGCTCCTTCGTGCCAGCGTGAGTGATCACTACAGCTCTCCTTTTCTTTTCTAGCTCGTTGCGTCTTACTCTTCCTTTTCTAACGTGTCGGCTTCCTTCCACTGAGACATTTTTCAGTCCATTGGTTCAAACGACAGCACCATGTTGATATTGCAAGAGACATGGACGGATCCCTCGGGCTCCATTGTAGTATACGCGCCAGTTGACACGACAGCCATCAACATAGTAATGCATGGTGGAGATTCTGCATATGTAGCCCTCCTACCATCAGGGTTCGCGATTCTTCCCGATGGATCATCGCAGTCCAGCTATGTTGCGGCGAATAATGAGGATGGACCTTCGGTAAAAGGAGAAGCCAATGATGGCAGCGGCGACGGCGGTGGATGCCTATTTACAGTTGGGTTCCAAATCCTCGTTAACAGTCTTCCATCTGCCAAGCTTACAGTCGAGTCAGTTGAGACTGTTAACAACCTAATCTCCTGCACCATTGACAAGATCAAAGCCGCCCTTAATAGATCATGAGCATAGGTTCGCAATGCTAAGGCTGTTTTGTTAATTTGTCCTTTTGTTTTGAGTAAATTAAATATAAGAAGTAAAAAAAATAAATAAATAAGAGAGTAATAGGACATAGGAGGAGCTTCGCACAACGAGGGGTTGCGAGTCAAGAACGAACCGCATGTGTGGGGAGATTTCTGTTTAGCCAAGTGATTTTGTGTTTGTTTTTAAGCATTAGCAGCTCGAAGAATTAATGGTGGTTCGGGTATTGACTCGGTCGACCCGCGAGGTCGTCTCGGCGCTTTATTTTGTCAAGAAGGTTGACATTGGTTGGGTGGTTTATTGTTGTGTTATTTTGATCTAGTTTTGTTGTTAATTCTGGTGTTTATTTTATTAAATTTTATGTTTGTTGCCTCTTCTGTTTTGGTGGGAATTGGCCGAGTTACGCGTTCCACGTCGTTTAGTTCCTCCACACATGTTTGCAACTCACGTTACTGTGGTTTTCTTTAAATGTCTTAATCACATAAAACAAACGTTTTGAACTTTAGCTTAGCTTTGTTTTGTTCGTGAAGGCCTTTCGTTTTTTTGAGGGAGATGAAATTGAATATTTTTTTTTCATTTCTTTAATTTTCGGATGTAAATGCGATAGCTTTTTTAGAGAAAGAAAATATTAATTTAAGCTCCGTTTGGATCAGATTTTGCTTAGAGAAAATTAAAAAAAAAAAAACGAAAATAACAGAAGGAAAAAGAGTTTCTAAGACTTTTTACGGAAAAAAAAAAACAATAATATGGTGGGTGATTATTTTTTTTGTTTTTCAATTCTTATATTGTGGTTTTAGAAAAATATCATTTTTTACAATAGTTCTGCAAAACTACCATTGTTTAAAATAGTAACTAAATTATTTAATTTTTTTTTTTTAAAAAAGGAGGAGACAAATATTTTAACTATCAATAGAAATTAGAAAAATAATAAAAAGTATAAAAACAAGACCAAAAAAAAGAACAAAAAACAGAAGAATGTCTTATAATAAAAAGTAATAAAAAGTATTAAAAAGAAACAGAAAAGAAAAAAAAAAAGAAGAATATCTGATAAAGGGTAACTAATTTCGAACGCTATTAACCAATATCATTTTAAAAAATATAATTTTTTAAAATAATTTTAAAAAATGATATTTTCCTAAAAAATATGATACCAAAATTGAAAAAAAAAAAAAGGATTCACCGTACCTTTCAAAATCTTTTCAAAAAAGTCTGTATATGGCTTAATTTCCTATCTAGTAAAAAATATGAAGAAAATATTTTCATAGAATCCTATAAAATATTTTTTTGAAACTTTTATCATTCCTAGTCTTTTTGTAATTATTCTATATTTATTGAACTTACACAAAAAGTTTCTACTATTTTTCTAAACTTTTCCCCTTATTTCTTCGTTGAAATACGAACATAAGAACATGAAATTTCCCCTTTTTATTCCTACCTAAAATTTGGGTTCCAAATTGAGCCAAAGGAAAATTTCAAAATTATTCAATTTTGAATAAATTAGTTTGATTTGACATTGAAGTTAAATATCTAATTGTTTACGATGGTAAGTGGAAACGTATCGTTTTTCTCATCTTTTCTTGAGACATAAAACACGTGGAATCCAGATACATTTATTCCATCCAATGTTTCTTTCCTTGGTCTTTTTCTCTCATATCAAAACATACACGTTTCAATTTTTTCCCCAATTTTCTCTGCTCACTTTTTCTTTCCTTCCACGTTTCTCTCTACCAAACATACCTAAACATGTTTTCTATTCTAATATATACTGGCACGGCTAAAGAATACTGAAACTAAACGACATTTTGGTTTGTCGGTCTTTAATGTAAACTACATTTTTTTTTAAAGGAAAAATTACTTCTTTTATTTTTTCTCTGAAATAAGAAACGTCGGTGAATAGGAATGCCATGTTATGTCATGGTAAACACGAGTTCCCACATATTTATATGAAATGTGAACGACATCCGCTCTTCGCAATATGTAGGTGCATTACGCAGCACACCATTGTAACATATAGTATTGTCATATTGCCATACATTGTTTAATACTATTTATGTATTGTATATACTCTAAAATTAATTTTGATTTAAGTACTCTAAAACTTTAGAAGACGAGAAAGAATCAGTTTGCTGTCCTTTTAAAATAATGTTGTCTTTTTTTTTTTTCCCCTTCTTTTTGAACCTTATATGTCACATATACCGGGTTTTTCATTTCAATAGTTTCATTATGCTACTCATTTTTGGATATACTTTTTATACATAAAATGTGTACCTCTGAAAAATAACGGGTCTCTATGCAAATATGTTTAAAAAATGGGTATTGTCTTTTTTTTTTTTTTTCAAATCACTTTTTTTGGAAAAATGAATGCCACATTTACAAACAATACGTATAAAAAGTATATATAAAAACAAGTATGTATTTTATAACGTATGCTAGAAATATATTTATACCGCATATTTTGAGGAAATCTGGTCTTTTATGGTAATTTTTCAAAAAAATTGAAAATTCATGGATTTAGAAATTGTTTGAAAAATCTCTGATTTTAATCAGAAAAATGTCTTTTTAAAAGTATTTAAAAAATATTACTTTTTATTTATTGATAAGATACTTAAATAATTGACTGATTACTTCAAGTATCATTGAAAAGACAAATTTGGAAATATATGGTATTTTTCTAAATATTTATGAGGATTTTATTTCTAAAATAATTTTAAAAAGTGTTATTTTTCTAAATCAATTCGGAATGTTTCAAAATATTCGGCCCATCTAGAATTTTTTAATTTTTGATAGAACAAAACGAGTATTGGACCCAAATTTCACCGGATTGGGCCCAAACCCACATAGAAACAGCACTAAAAATTTAGTACGAAAATACCCTTCTGAATTAACGCATAGTTCTTCCCTGCGCGGCGGCGACGAACTCTACAATTCGAGAGACTTAAACTAAAACTCTGCGCCAAAAATTTGCAAAGTCCCGAATGTTGGTAGAGAAACATGAAAATATTCCTCTCGTTCGTGTACTCGGTCAATTTTTTCAAAGCCAAACAACGCGAAATCGTCAGACCCATCCAGCTCATCCTCTACAGACCCATGTCACAGTCCACCTCCATTCCCAAAAAGATGCAGAGGGTCCGAGACCATGGCTTTGACAACTACATGGAGGTGGAGAAGAAGACCCGAAAGGTCCTCAAGTTTCAGGGCCTCATTCTCTCCCAACCCAATCAAGCACTCCCGGCCTCACGCCTCGACATCCTCGCTCGCCGCCTCGGCTTCAAACAAGACGAAGCTGGTGCTTTCGTCCTCAAGTTCCCCCACGTCTTCGAGATTTACGAGCACCCAGTTCAACGAATCCTCTATTGCCGCTTGACCCGGAAAGCCCACCTCCAGATTGAGCTCGAGAAGCAAGCCCTTTATGCCCAGATCCCAGAAGCCGTGACCCGGCTCCGAAAGCTCCTGATGATGTCCAGCACGGGCAGGCTTCGGCTTGAACATGTTCGCATTGCGCGGGCCGAATTCGGGTTGCCCGACGACTTCGAATACTCGGTAATTCTCAAGTTCCCCCAGTATTTTCGATTAGTTGATGCTCAAGAAACTAGGAATAAGTATATTGAGTGTGTTGAGAAGGACCCCAGATTAATGGTGTGTGGTATAGAGAAACTTAGGGAGAAGGAGTACAGAGAGAGAGGGGCTAGTGCTGAGGATATGAGGTTTTCATTTATTGTGAATTTTCCGCCCGGGTTTAAGATTGGGAAGTATTATAGGATTGCTGTGTGGAAATGGCAGAGGTTTCCTTATTGGTCACCTTATGAGGATATTTCGGGTTATGATTTCAGGTCATTTGAGGCCCAGAGAAGAATGGAGAAGAGGGCAG
Organism: Parasponia andersonii; assembly: GCA_002914805.1. Classification (NCBI taxonomy): domain Eukaryota; kingdom Viridiplantae; phylum Streptophyta; class Magnoliopsida; order Rosales; family Cannabaceae; genus Trema; species Trema andersonii. The sequence goes on along the minus strand of JXTB01000241.1, from coordinate 237,652 downwards.
TTGCCACAATTCACGAATTGTTGTGTTTGACTGTTGAGAAGAAGATTACGTTGGAGAGGATTGCACATTTTAGGATGTCGATGAATTTGCCTAAGAAGTTGAAAGAGTTTCTTCTTCAACATCAGGGTATATTTTACATTTCGACTCGAGGTAATTATGGGAAGATTCATACGGTTTTTCTCAGGGAGGCTTACAAGAGGGGCGAGTTGAAAGAGCCAAATGACTTGTATTTGGCCAGAAGAAAGTTGGCTGAATTGGTTCTATTGAGCCCCAGGAAAGCAAAGGTGGATAGGGAATTGGTTAACTTCCAGAGAGAGAGGGAAAATGATCATGAGATGAGATTCCTTGGAACAGACTTTGTGGACGATTGTAGTAAAGTCTCTGGATGTGAGAAGAATGTTGTGCGCTGTGAGGGCGAGGAACCGGAGAATAAATTGAATTCAGGATTGGTTAGTGATTTTGGCTCTGATTTTACTGATGAAGATGATGAAACCAATGAATTTGAGGATGCAGAGGATGTAGATTCAATTGAGTAAATACGGTTTTGTTAGATAATTTATGATTATCTTGATATTTGTTGTTTGCTGATTTTGAAGAACTGTGATCTGCTTTACCTAATAGTGGAGACTGGAATATTGTTTAGGAATGTTCAACGCAATATTCTCTAATTGTTGAGCCAATTTTGTATCTGGTAAGCACAATGTAGATTTATTTGTTTCAAATTTAAACTGATGAAATACTGGAAGTACTGATTTGTATAGGGATTGATGAAAGTAAAGGAAAGAAAACATAGCATTCTTGGCTCTTGGGAGTTAGGTATAGGAATGCTTCATGGAGTGTTGATTATCTATAATCATCTTATTAAGTTTCTAAAGAAACAGAACAAGTAAAGAATTCATTTCATTGATTGATCTATCAATTGAATGACGCAAGAGTCTTTATCCAAGAAGAAAATACAGAACCGATTCTACAACTAACACCTAAACTACTTAACAGAATCCTAACAAACTAACTAACTGGTATACGTGGCACTGCTACTATCAACGGCTCCCCTCAAACTTAGAGTAGATAGTGATTCTACTCTGAGTTTGTTCTTCAAAAACAGAAACCTGGAACAAGTAATTGCCTTAGTGAAAATATCTGCAGTTTGATCAGAAGAAGGAACATGTATAACCTCTAAAGCTTTCTTTGCCACCACCTCTCTCACAAAATAGAGGTCAAGTTCAATATGCTTAGTCCTTGCATGTAGAACAGGATTGGCAGACATATGAACGGTACTTAAATTGTCACACCATAAAACTGGAATATGAGACTATGGAATCTGCAACTCAGTTAATATAGACTGCACCCAAGTTATCTCTGCAGTCAATGCTGCAACACTTCTATATTCAGCTTTAGTGATACTCCTTAGATTGTGCCTTGCTTCTTTGATGCCCAAGATATCAGATTGTCACCAAAGAATAAGCAGAAACCAGTAGTAGACCGCTTATCATCAGGATCTGATGACCAGTCAGTATCGGAAAAACCAACGAGATTTAGATTAATTGGTTTCCTGAGATGTAAGCCATGATCCAATGTTCCTCGTAGGTATCTAAGTATTCTTTTAACAGTCTTCCAGTTTGACTCGAGGATTTTGCATGAACTGATAAACCTTGTTTACAGAATACGAAATTTCAGGTCTTGTGATAGTTGCGTACTGGAGTGCACCAACTATACTACGATGGAGCTGTGGATCAGCGACTAGATCACTACCAAATGTGGACAAACGCTCACCGCTTGTCATAGGTGTAAGTAGGACATTGGCATTCTGCATCGTAGCTTTGCAGAGTAGGTCTGTAATGTATTTACTCTGATTTAGATGCAAACCACCTGAAGTAGTGTGTTCAACCTTGATACCAAGAAAATAGATGATGTTGCTAAGATCCTTGAGAGAAAATCAATCATGAAGTTGAGCAATCAAGGAGGTAGTAACAGCTGCTTCATTACTTGAAACTAAGATATCATCGACATAAACAAGAACAAGAGTAGAGTGAGATGTAGTGTGTCGTAAAAGTAGGGACTGATCTGATTTGGCAGATGTAAACCCAAATTCTTCCGAGGCAGCTCGAACCTTGTCAAACCAAGCTCTATGAGCTTGCTTAAGCCCATAAAGAGCTTTAGTAAGCCTACAAACCAGATTAGGCTGTTGTGTGTCTTCAAATCTAGGTGGTTGAGACATGTAAACTTCATCAAGCAAATCTCTATTGAGAAATGCATTATTGACATCTAACTGTCTGATGACCCAACCCTTATAAAGAGCATAAGTAAGCACTAGCCGAATTGTTGTTGGTTTGATCACCGGAATAAATGTTAAAATCAAAACCAGCAACTTGATGAAATCCCTTAGCTACAAGTCTAGCCTTGTATCTTTGGATACTACCATCTGGATTTTTTTTTTTTTACTTTGTAGATCCATTTACAACCAATGGCTTTTCTATTTTCACGAAGAAGTACCAAAGTCCATGTGTTGTTACAAATTAAAGCCAAGAACTCCTCTGTCATGGCCTACTTCCAATGAGATTGTTGAGGGGCCTCTTGAACTATACTACGTTCTTTTGTAGTGAGATATACTTTAGGCTTGTGGATACCTGACTTGGACCTAGTTTGCATGGAGTGAACAAGATTGGTGGTAAGCTCATGATGATGAAGGAGAGGGGCCTAATTTGTAAACTGAGATACATTTGGTGCTGCAGGTGCGTTAGAAGTGGTTGTTGTTGTTGCTGCAGCTTTGGATCTAGTTTGCATGGGATGGCCAAGATTGGTGGACTCAGAATTGATAGGTGCAGGTGCATGTGATGCTGAAACCAGTGGTATAGATACTGCTGCAAGTGTTATTGCTGGAATTGGTTCAGGATTGAGAGCTACATGTGTTGAACTAGGTGTGTCCTGCACAAAAGAAGTAAAGCCCGAAGCAGTACTGGGAGTATTAATAGGAATAAAAGAGGATGAAGTAGAAGTTGAAGCAGGTATGCTGAAGTTGAACTAGGAATAGATACTGCTGCAGGTGATAGTGCTGGAATTGGTTCAGGATTGAGAGCCACAGGTCTTGAACTAGGTGTGTCTTGCACAAAAGAAGTAAAACCCGAAGCAGTAATGGGAGTAATAATAGGAATAAAGGAGGATGAAGTAGAAGTTGAAGCAGGTATGCTGATATTAGAAGTTGAGGCCATAGACTTAGAATATGAAAGTGAGGTTTCATTAAAAATAACATCACGAGAGATGTAAATCCTGCCTTTTAGATCTAAGCATTTGAACCCTTTATGATTTAGACTATATCCAAGGAAAGTGCACTTAATAGACCTAAGCTGAAGTTTATGCTGATTATAGGGCCTCAAGTTAGGAAAACACGAACAACCAAAGACTCGAAGAGATTTGTAATCTGGTTTAAGTTTCCATAAGACTTCTAAGGGTGTTTTTCCAGATAAAACTGAACTAGGTAGTCTATTAATAAGATATACTGCTGTTCGAACAGCTTCATCTCAATATTTCAGTGGCATAGAGGCATGCACAAGCATAACTAAAGCTTTTTCTAAAATATGTCGATGTTTACGTTCAACCACACCATTTTGTTCACTGGTTTTGGGACAAGAGACCCTATGTATAATGCCATTAGAGGTAAGAACAGATTGAAAGGCTTAATATTTACCCCCTTAGTCAGTTTGAATAGCCTTAATAGAGTGGCCAAATTGAAGTTCAACTTGTGTTTTAAAATTAATAAAGGTTTGTAAGGTATCAGATTTTTGTCTTGAGTAGATAAATCTAGGTGAACCTTGAAAAAGCATCAACAAAGGTGATATAATAACGATAACCACTTGAGAATAACGCAGGGGAAGGACCCCATAAATCTGAGTGTAGAAGTTACAAAGGCTTAGTATATTGAGTGTCAGAACAAGGGAAGGGAAATTTGTGAATCTTTCCAAGGCAACAAGCATTACAGAAATCTAAAAAAGATGCTTTATTAATATTGGAAACACCAAGTTTACAATTGGACAGTACAGATTGAACAACTTTGGCAGAAGAGTATCCCAACCGATGGTGCCAAAGACTTGAAACAGAGTGAAAACACAATACTGAATTGTTTAATTGACGACTGAAACATTTGGACGAGAACTGAGAGTCAAGACCGGAAGACAATGCTGGTTGAGAACTAGAAGCTGATGCAGCAGGATTGAATGTAATGCTTGTTGGTGTAAATGTATAGAGACCATTTTTAAGATGACCCTTCATAAGGATAGCTCGGGTAACCTGATCGTTGATAAAGCATGTACCAGCATGAAATTCAAAAAAGACAGCATTGTCACGAGCAAATCTAGAGACACTAATCAGGTTTTTGGATATTGTAGGAACATGAAGTAAATGCTTCAAAGTAAAACATTTAGAATGGAAAAAAGAGGTAAAGGAGGACAGACCAATATTGTGAATAGGAAACCTGACCCATCACCTATACAAATTTGTTCAACACCTGTGTACGGCTCACTCATCATGAGGTTTTGAGCATTTGGGATACAGTGATTAGTAGCACCCGAATCTGGATACCAATTGGAATCAGCTGGTGGAATAGATTCTGGATACCACGAAGAATCAGCTACCATATCCGGAGTTACTTCCATAGCTGCCATATGAGCCATCATATTTGGAGTAGATGAATGAGAGGCAGTAGGACCATGAAACGAGTAGTCAAAGCGATGGAAAAACTTTAGAGCAATGTGACCAAACTTGCCACAGAGTTGGCATTGGAGTTTATGCCCATTCCACTGAGAAGGACCATGTCCAGACTAAGCACCACAAGTTCCTCCAGAATAACCACGATCAAAAGCAGGGGAACCACGACTAAAAAAAGCAGGAGAACCAGAGTAACCACGTGCAGAATTAGGAAAAGACTGACTGGACGAAGCATAAGGAGAAGAAAATTGTTTCTGAGAAGGTGGTGGAGGTGGCTGAGTAGCAAGATTCACCATACCAGGATTGGAATCGAGTTCTTTAACATGTTTTTCAATTCTGCTCTCTTGAGGAAGTAACAATGACTCAATCTCTGCTACGGTATAGTCATCCAAGCAGGACATAACCGAGACAACAAAAGTATCATATAGAGCGGGAAGCCCTTCAAAGATGAATCACCTTTCTTGGTGTTCTGAAGCTTGGTCTTTGAGCTCTGAAATTTTTGCCCGAATCTGAGTAGCAAAATAGACCTCGAGTGTGCACCATACTTGAGCCAAAGTATCACACCCTACCATTCTGGTGAGCAGGGATTCAGACATGGAAGACAATAGCCACGAATAAAGCAGTTGATCTTGTTGCTCCTAATCAAGAAAATCTTGATTCACACGGCCATGAGCATTATCTTCAGGAGAAAGAAATATCAATGGTGGAGCACAAGCTTCATCAATGTAACGATGGAGACGATGACCGCGAATAGCTGCCTGAAATTGCTGATGCCGGAGCAAGAAGTTATCACCATCAAGCTTGATCGACAACGAGTGCGAGAAAACGACTGGATTGAACCGTGCCATTGAAATTAGCAGAGGAATCAACAGAGAAGACGGAGACAAAGGAGAAGAAGAAGCCACCATAGCCCGTACGACTCTGATACCATATTAAGTTTTTAAAGAAACAGAACGAGTAAAGAATTCATTTCATTGATTAATCTATCAAGAGTCTTTATACAAGAAGAAAATACAGAACCAATTCCACAACTAACACCTAAACTCCTTAACAGAATCCTAACAAACTAACTAACTGGTATACGCGGCATAGCTATTCTCAACACATCTAATTTGCTTGAGCTCATGTTATGTGCTTTGATCCCTGAAACTTCTGTTATTTCAGCTTTTCATGATGGTTAATTAGCTAATGTTTTGAGAATTTTAATTCCATACTAAGTTATTTTCTCAAAGTTACAGTTACGTTATGAGATTAAACTAAATTCTGTAACTCTTGGATGCCAAATTGTTTACATTATTACTGTAACAGCCCAAGAATCCCGCTAGCAGATATTGTCCGCTTTGCCACTTGGGCCAAACCGCCATCCGCAGCTCACGGTTTTCAAAACGCGTCTGATA
>JXTB01000241.1:208940-222612 GCA_002914805.1 Parasponia andersonii | reverse complement strand
TTTAGCTCATTTCAGTCTTGTGATGAAGATGAGGAGGCACATTTTGGTGTTGACTAGCTGGTTGCCTGGCTTGCCTTTTGTCACCGTGATCATACAGATGTAGATGAGCTTGACCTGTGGGCGACATTTTTGTTCTGAGATATTTTGGTGTAATGTAAATATTACAGCTGATGGCAAAATCGACTGGTGAAAACCTCTTTTGATTGTACATTTTGTAAAGACACTTTTAACAAGAAATGCCATGCAGTTGCTTTTGTCCTAAAGTTCTAGAAAGTTCAAAAAAAAAAAAAAATTTGCCCACTTTTTTATCAAAACAAAAGATAATGTTTAAGAAAGAATAATACTTCATAGTTTGACTGTATATGACAATATGGTTAAACTAGGGGGTGTTACACTAAAAGCTCTATCATATTGTGGAAGCATTAATTTCAAGGATAAGAATTTGTTATCCAAGACATTATATATACTTTGAATAACTCAACTCGACAAGTTTAGCTTAGTTAGATAACTACAAAATTTGTTAGGAGATCGACTTTGTGGAAGTAATAACACATAGCTAAAATATGAGTTGAGAAAATTTGGTTAAAATGAAAAAAAAAATAAGGCACACACCAATTTAGGCTACGTTTACGAATAAGACTATGAAAAATTTCACTATGAAAAGGAGATTACAACTCACTTCTCTCTAAATACAAGGAGAAAACAAATGAACCTCTCTCTCTCTTGAAATAGGAGAAAATATTTTTCTCTAAACAATTTAGGAGAAAATAAATAGGACACTAAGAGGAATTCTAAGGTTTGAATTCTCTCTTAGAAAGGAAGAGGATTTAGAATGGGATACAAAACAAGTGATAAAGCCCTCCATATTTATAGAACTTGAAAGGTGGTGTAAACACCATCTTTTAGTATTGCTATTACGACTACTTTTTTCACTATTGCTATTGCGGCTGTCCTTTTTTCTATTCCTATTGCGGTTGTCCTTTTTACTATTTCTATTACAGCTGCCCTTTTTACTATTCCTATTGCGGCTGCCTTTTTTTCAATGTTCTTATTATGGCTGGTTGGTGAGCTACAATTGTTGATTTGTTCAACATTCTCCTACTTGAAGACTTGATTTTAATTATGTCTTCACATTTGACAAATCTCTCTTTTCTTTCCTTGTCAATTCTTCATGCTACTTATATTTCTGCTAGGCCATATAAGGATCAACACCATTGGAACTTGTTAGTATTGATTAGTTTGGTTAAAACATCTGCTAGGTTCTCCTTTATGTGAATTTTCTTCATGTCCATACTTCCATCTTCTACTACTTCTCGAACAAAGTGGTATTGAATGCTAATGTGCTTTATCCTGGAATGAAAGGATGGATTTCTTGCAATGTGCAAAATACTCTGACATTCACAAAATAAAGGAATCTTTTCTTGTTTGTGCCTGACCTCCTCCAATAACCTTTGAATCCAAATAACCTCTTTACAAGCTTGTATAGCCGCCATGTATTCTGCATCTGTTATAGATGAAGCCACAATAATTTGTAGTTTCGAAACCCAGCTTACAGCTCCTTCTGCAAAAGTAAACACATAGCCTATAATAGATTTTCGTTTGTCAAGATCATTTGTAAAATCTGAATCAACATATCCTTTGACAGTAAATTTTGATTCTCCATAACATAATGCAGCATCTGAGGTTCCTTTGATGTATCTCAGAATTCTCTTCACAGCATTCCAATGCTCTCCACCTGGATTTGCCATATATCAACTAACCGCTCCCACTGCTTGTGCAATGTTTGATCTTGTATATATCAGAGTGAACATTAGGCTTTCCACTGCTAATGCATACGATACTCGAGACATCTGCATCCTCTTTGCTTTATTGCTAGGACACATCCTGGAGGATAACTTGAAGTTAACAGGAAGTGGGGTAGAAATCGACTTACAATCTTGCATATTGAAGCGGCGCAAAATTTTCTTCAAATAATTCTTCTGAGAAAGCCAAATCTTCCTATTACCTCTATCTCGGTGAATTTGCATTCCTAGAATCTTGTTTGCTGGTCCTAAGTCCTCTATATCAAATTCCCTAGCTAATTATGCCTTCAATTCTTGGATTCTGCCTTTGTTGGGGCCTACTACCAACATGTCATCCACATACAATAATAAGATAATGAAGTCACTATCTTCATCAAATCTCCTGAAGTATGTGTAGTGGTATGAACTGAGTTTGTTGTACCCAAGGCTTATGATGAAGGAATCAAATCTTTTATACTAACACCTTGGTGCCTGTTTGAGATTGTATAGAGATTTGTTCAAACTACAAACCAAGTTCTCCTTGCCTGTTTCAGCAAAACCTTCTGGTTGGAGCATATAAATCTCTTCTTCAAGTTCTCCATGAAGAAAAACAATTTTCATATCTAGCTGCTCTAGATGTACGTCAAACATAGCACACATCGCCAGAACCACTCTAACTGTTGTCAGTCGAACTACAGATGAAATATCTCATTGAAGTCAATACTTTCTTTCTGAGCATATCCTTTTACCACCAATCTCGCACGATACTGCTCCACTTGATCATTGCTATCATGCTTGATCTTGTAGACCCATTTGTTGCCAATAGCCTTCATTCTTTGTGGTAGTGAAACAAGATCCCATGTCTTGTTCTTGTGAAGGGCTTCAATCTCTTCTTGTATTGGTGTCATCTATAGGGATACATCTGGGCTTTTGGTAGCCTCATGGAAAGTTGTTGGCTCTCTATCCTCTGTTAGCAGACAATATGCAATATTGCTCTCAGTGATATAATCCAAGTGCCATGTCGATGTTCTTCTCTCACGAGTTGACTGATGAATTTCAGAAGCCTCTTCCTCGACTGGTTCTTCTACTTCGTGCTCTGGTGCTACTTCAGAAGAATCTGAATCTTCAGTATTTTTTTCTACCTGAACTGTAGTAGTTTCTGGTATGCTATCATCTCCCTTCTCTTGCAGTTTATTCTCTACAAATATCTCATTTCTGATGATGAAATCTTATGGGCAATGGGATCCCATAAGCGATATCCCTTGACTCCATCAGTATATCCTAAGAGTACACACTTTCTGGACTTTGAATCTAGTTTTGTGATTTCTTGAGCATTGTACATCACGTATACAGGACATCGAAACATATGTAAGTGAGAATAATCAGTTGGCTTACCAGTCCACATCTCCATTGGTATCTTCAGATCAATCGTTGTTGATGGAGATCGATTGATCACATAACAGGCGGTTTTGATTGCTTTTGCCCAGAATGTCTTGGGTAGACCTGTAACTTTCAACATTCCTATTGTTCTTTCCAACAAGGTTCTATTCATCCACTCCGTCACTCCATTTTGTTGAGGAGTGTACGTCACTATGAATTGTCTCTTGATACCTTCTTGTTGACAGAATTTATCAAATTCATCGCTTGTATATTCTCCTCCATTGTCCATTCTTAAACACTTGAACTTTTCTCCAGATTCAAGCTTTATCCGTGCTTCAAATATTTTGAAGACTGAAAACACATATGCCTTCCTCTTAATAGGATACACCCAACATCTCCTGGAATGATCATCAATAAAAGATACAAAGTATCTAGCTCCTCCTAGGGACATTACTGGTGCTTGCCAAACATCAGAGTGTACCAAGTCTAGAATTTTTTTACTTCTAGAACTGGATGTGCTAAACTTTAATCTAAGCTACTTGCTTGTGACACAATACTCACAAAAGGGCAAAGATACCTTTGTGAGACCAGGAAGCAACATCTGTTCAGGGAATTTGTTGAAGCAACTGATGCCTCCACTTCCATTAGTGTATCTCCTTTAAGCATGTATAGATTCACTGTGATTTTCTCCGCCTTCATTACTACAAGTGCGCCCTTCATAATCTTCATGATCCCATTCTCGACACGAGTTTTGCAACCAAGGTTATCTAATTGTTCCAAAGACAATAGATTTTTCTTCAAGCCCTTCACATGTCACACCTCTTGAATAGTACGAATAGTGCCATCGTATATTTTTATCTTGATAGTACCAATCCCTGTGATCTCTAAGGCATGATCATTACCCATGAACACAGATCCTCTAGAGATAGGTTTATATGTGTGAAACTATTCTCTGTGAGAAGTTATGTGCCATGTTGCTCCTGAGACAGGTTTATATGTGTGTACCATTCTCAGTGAGCTGCCGTCTATCCTTAGAAATTGTTGCTACTTCACTATACAGGATTTCTTCATCATCTGAAGTATTTGCAATATTCCCCTGAGTATTTGATGACTCGGGGTCCTTTCCTTTGGAATCTCCATTCTTCTTGAGTTGCCAACACTCTCTTTTGATGTGCCCTTTCTTGCCACAGTGATAACACTTGATATTCTTCTTACTTCTTGACTTTGATCTATCATGACTCTGACTCCCACTGGGACCACGTTCCGTTGATATTCTTCTCATTGTCAAAGCCTCTACTTACTGTGAACTTGCTAATCTGTCTTCCTTGTTCTTACGCCGATTTTCTTATTTGAGAATAGTAGCTATGAGATCGTTGAAAACTAGAGTTATAGCATTGTTGGTCATATTTATGATGAGTTGATCATATGAATTAGGTAGACTCTGAAGTAAGATTTCTACACGTTCATTATCCTTTATTTTATGCTCTATTGTTATGAGCTGTGAGAATAAAATGTTGAGGGTGTTGATGTGGTCAGTTACCGTTGTTAATTCCGCCATCCGAAGGGTATAAAACCTTCTCTTTAAGAAAATTTTGTTGTGAAGTGATTTGGCTTGATACAACTTTGTTAGTGTATCCCATATCTCCTTGGCTAACTTCTTTTTCTCAATGCTCGATAGGACTCCATCTATTAGCGACAACGTTGCTGTCCATCTCGTCCTGTATTTTATCATTAGTAATCTCAGCATGCCTTTCCCCAATTGCTACTAGGCAATTATCTTTTCTCAAGATTGCCTTTATCTACTTTTTCCATAAAGAGAAATCACTCCCATTAAACTTCTCAATATCGAATTTTGCTGTCATTTTTATTCACCACGATTTGTTCAGTTACCACCGTTTCACTATATGTGAACAGTACTATATACGTGAATAGTATAGTACCGTATATGTGAATAGTCGTATATGTAAATAGTACTCCAACCAATGGCTCTGATACCACTGTTAGGAGATCGATTTTACGGAAGTGATAACATACAACTAAAATACGAGTTGAGAAAATTTGGGTAAAATGAAAAAAAAATAAGGCACACAAAAGAATTAACGTGGTTCACCCAATTTAGGTTATGTCCATGGATAAGGTTGTGAAGAATTTCACTATGAAAAAGAGATTACAACTCAATTCTCTCTAAATACAAGGAGAGAACAAATGAACCTCCCTCTTTCTTGAAATAGAAGAAATCACTCTCTTTAAACACTTCAGGAGAAAATAAGTGGGACACTAAGAAGAATTCCTAAGCTTGAATTCTCTCTTAGAAAGGAAGATGATTTAGAATGAGATACAAAACAAGTGATGAAGCTCTTTGTATTTATAGAACTTGAAAGGTGGTATGAACACCATCTTTTACTATTGCTACTACGACAGCTCTTTTCACTATTGCTATTGCGGCTGTCCTTTTTACTATTCCTATTGTGGCTGCCTTTTTTTCACTGTTCCTATTATAGCTGGTTGGTGAGCTGCAATTATTGATTTGTTCAATATTATATATACTTTGAATAACTCAACTTGACAAGTTTAGCTTAGTTAGACTCAACTACAAAATGCCACAAGTGACAAACAGAACTAATTTGTACATAGTCCTTTAGTACATAACCCCAACTTTTTCAAAACTAAATCGATAAGGTGTTTTGGAAATCTCGCCCAATTTGGAAAGATCGATGAAAAAGTATACACATATAAATATATATTGTGAAAGATTAAAAATTATTTGACTGAGTATGAAAACAAAAATATAGAGAAGTACAATCCTCAGATTTATCGAATTACAATGTTAGACTTGATGAACAAAGATGCATATCCTACTACTCTTAATTCATGAATAAAAATTGGCCTATGTACGAAAATGAAATTGTCCAATTTTAGTGTCTCAACCTCTTTTCTCTTTTCATTTTAATTCCTAAAATAAATAATCATTTTTTTCAGGTACAAAAAAATTTACGTGTAGTGGAAATTGGCTTTTGAAATTCCTACAGATTATAGTCTGATACTGACTTCATTAAATAAATCGGACGAATCTAAAAAGTGTTGTCATTAGAAACTTCAACATATAGAATTATGTAATTATTCATTATTAGTGTTGTAGAGTTCGTTCTTTTTTTTTCGGAGATAAATAATAGGCAAAAAATGGCGAAGAGAATTGGATTTACTCAAATCACAATAAGCAACTCAAAACAAAATCCTGAGGCATTGAACAAAACTAAGTAAATTACTTAGACATCATATTTTACCTGAGGCAATCTATGGGGCCCCCTCCTAGATCGTGCGCTATGTGGACGGTTAAGTGGCGGAATAGGTGGCAGGGGACACACCGTTCGACATTTGTTCAAACCCACATGAGTAGCACGTGATACCACATTGGCCCGTTGGTTGTCACAGGCCAGGGCCAAATCTGTCCTAGATCCTGGATAAGTTCAGCTTAATCTAATTCGTGCCTCGACAGCTGGGGGTTCGAAGTCTTGAGGGTCTTCCACCAGAAGATCATTGGAGGCAGCATACTGCTCCAGACCCAAACAGGGCATTTAATGCAATCCTGGGTAGGTGTGCACAGTGAGCAAACCATCCTGATAGGACGGCGGGTTATCAAAGTCTCACCCCTGCTAGGCTCATACCACAGGGGATGGCGGAAAGCAAATCACAACAATATAAGGGAAATTACAGTAACTACGACCGGTGATTTCCAGAGTAAGTCTTGATGAGAAAGGGTACTCGATCCTGGGATTGAGAGCAAGTAGGTTCTCGGTTCCAGGATTATATATATATAGGCCATACATCCCTTTAGTACATGGGATATATACAAAAAAATTTATAAGCAAAAAACTTAGTCTTTGCTATTCAATTTCGGGAGTAAATATCTATAATAAGTATTGGAGAGTCTTTGCAGGTGGCCGCCCCCGCCTCTTCGCCTGACTTGAGATCAAAAGTATTCTGATATAGCGAAGACACGTGAACAGTTGGTAGGAATAGCATAAATAGTTTGAAGATACATGAACAGTTGGTAGGACCAGCTCCAATAGTTTGAAGATATGTGGATATTTGGTAAGAACAACACCAATAGTTTGGCACCGTCTGTGGGAATCGGGGCACAAGAGAAAGAGTAAGAGTCTCACAACAATGCTCTCCCCAAACAAAAAGCCATACAATATCGGATGGCACCCTCGAAAATGAGAACAAGAAGCACACGGCCTGACGACGAAGGAAGCTCCCTGGAAACGCGACCCAGTCTGGAAAAAAAGTTAGACCAAATGTTTGTTGCCTTGATAGAAGCTAACTAGAAGCCAAAGATGGATTATGAGGCCATGCTGGGTTTAAAGGATGAAGTTGCCGAAGTTCGTAGAGATAATGCTCGCCTTGAAGGGTTATTGGCAAGCGAGGCGAGGTGCGGGCGAAATGAGGATTTCGACGAGGAGGTCTAGCAAGAGTTTAGGGATCAACAACTGCCAAGGAAGGTCCCAACCCCGTCTAGATCATGGGTGCGAGGAGAACAACAAAGTCAGACAAGGCCCCTCCGGGCAAAAACAGCAGTGGATAGATGACACTAGAAGAACCTGGAAGGTGCGCTCCCTGACTGGAAATAGGAGATGATGGCAGAGTTGATTAAGAGACTTGAGGCCCTTCACAACTAGACCCCTGCCTATCTGGGAGAACAGACTATGCACAGGATCAACCGAACAGCCTTCGCCGACTAGATACAGCTGGAGCCCAAGCCAAAGGGCTTCACGACCCTAACTTTCAGACCATTCGAAGGAAAGACTGACCCCCTCGACCACATATATCATTTCTAGTAGAAGATGACCCTAGAAACTAGAGATGAAGCCGTGATTGCAAAGTATTTTCCATCACCTTGGCGGGACCAGCCCTGTTATGGTTCAGGCAACTCCCGGAGAAATCCATAAACAGGTTTGAAGATTTTTGTAAACTTTTCCTGAAATAGTACGCAAGTGCTCGGAGGCAGTAGAAGACCATACGAGACTTGGACTGGTTGAAGTAATCTGTGAATGAGTCCTGAAGAGAATATTTTTTGTATTTCCTGGAAGTGATGTCCTTAGTACATGATGCTGACTCGACCCAAGCCATGAGCTATTTCGTCAAGGGCTTATAGCTAGGATCGATGCTGTCAGACTATTTGCTCTTAAATCTACCATATGACATGACCGATGTCCTGGAAAAATTAGAAGGGATATTTAAGATGCTAGAGAGGCACCAGAAAGCATCCAAAGCCTCTGCACCAATAATAACAACACCGGTGCAAACCCCGGCCACGTAGGGAGTAAAGAGGCCTACACCAACTAAGGAGCCAACTTCGAAGCAGGGAGTCTCGACCCAAGCCAGTCAAGAAAGTAACAAGAGGAGGAAAACGTTTAAAGACCCTCTACCAAAGTTCAAGCTCAACATACCAATCGATGTGATCTACCTCCAGAACAAAGACATGGGCATATTTAAAAATCCCCCCAAGTCCGGCGTTCCTGACTATATGAAGAACAAGAGTAGGTACTCTAATTCCATAGAGAACACAGGCATGACACTATCCATTGCTGTAGCCTTTACACGCAGGTTATGATGGTGATCTAGGTTGGCAAGCTGAAACAGTATGTGAAGGTGAGCAAAAGCCAGTCCAAGGGGGACGCTGTTGGGCTGGAAAAGGAAAAGTAGACCTAGGCTTCTAGGTCGGGGGAGTAGGCTCGGTGGATAGTACTGACGATTGTGGGCAGACTAGAGCCGACCTAAAGTCAAGAAGAAAGGGAAAAACACTGAGAAAGAACTAAAGAGATGGTGAAGCGCTTGAGGGGCCTGGGGCATTCCGTGAATCATTTGACGATAGGGGAGAGCTACGCCTCAACCGCCTCTATCACCTTCACCCAGCAGGATCTGGCCACAGTGTGTCTGCCTCATGACTACCCCTTAGTGATCAAGCTGCAAATTGACTCTGCGATGGTATGAAGGGTTCTGGTCAACGGCAGGAGTAGCATCGACGTTCTGTTCCTCAGTACTTTCGAGAACATGGGTCTGAACTAGAGCGTGATTAGGTCGACCTATCAACTGCTATTTGCCTTCGACAGTAGTAAGGTCAGCCCCTTGGGCGTTGTAACTTTGAAGCTTTATGCTGCAAAGAGGTGCCTAGACGTAGAATTCATCATCATCGATCTCCAGTTCTCATTCAACGCCATCATGGGGAGGGAGTGGATCTACGCCATGCATGGGGTCACCTCCATACTCCACCAGGTCCTAAGGTGTCAAT
Organism: Parasponia andersonii; assembly: GCA_002914805.1. Lineage (NCBI taxonomy): Eukaryota > Viridiplantae > Streptophyta > Magnoliopsida > Rosales > Cannabaceae > Trema > Trema andersonii. The sequence goes on along the minus strand of JXTB01000241.1, from coordinate 213,159 downwards.
CAATAGACACTTACACAATAGACATTAAGGGAGACTAGGCCTCCGCGAGGACGTGTTTTTTGACCACCTTGAAGGGAACCGATAAGAGCATGGACATCTTGATAGGGGACGGATAGCAATCAAAGGACTGCCTACTAGCATATATGAAGTGGATCGAAGAGGAGTCTGATAGGTCAGAAACCACGATTGAGGAGTTGGTAGTGATCCCTTTGAAAGAATTAGTACCAGAGAAAGTAATTTTGATTGGGGCCCTGCTGCCTGAAAGGGAGAGGAGCGAGCTGTTGGAATTTCTTTGCGGAATAAGGATGTCTTCGCGTGGTCCCATGATGACATGCCTGGAATAAACCCCACGCATGCCTACCACCATTTGAGCATAGACCCCAACTTTCCTCTAGTCAGACAGAAGCCCCGAAGGTTCGCGTTAGAGAAAAATAGGGTAATCAACAAGAAGGTCGAGATAATGTTGGAACATGGCCTAATCATGGAGTACGTATACCCATGCTGGGTCTCTAACTCGGTGGTGGTAAAGAAGAAAACGATAATCGGACCTGCATAGATTTTATCAATCTGAACAAGATCTGCTCGAAAGATACCTTTCCCCTACTGAAGATCGATCAAATAGTCAATGTAACGACAGGATTCAATAAGATGAGCTTCCTAGATGCTTACTCTAGATACAACCAAATCCTGGTATATGAAGAAGATGATCCATATAGTATTCATTATAGAGCGAGGTCTGTACTGCTACAAACACATGCCTTTTGGTTTGAAGAACACGGGGGCAACCTATTAAAGGCTCATGAACAAAATATTCACCGAGCTACTAGGGAAAATGATGGAGGTTTACATCGATGATATGGTAGTGAAGAGCAAAGAAGCTTCGGACCATCTGGGGCATCTGGATGAGTGTTTCCAAATTTTGATGCACTACCAAATGCATCTGAACCCCAAGAAATGCACTTTTGGTGTGTCCTTCAGCTAGTTCCTGGGGCACATCATAAGCAGAAGGGGTATTGAGGCCAATCTGACCCAGTTATCCTCAATCCTAGATGTACAAAAACCCTCAACCATTAGGGAGGTCTAGCGCCTAATAGAGAAGATAGCCGCACTCGGATGGTTTGTCTCCAAAATGTCTGACCGATGTAAGCCTTTCTTCTAATGTATAAAGAAAAGCTCCCTAATCATCTAGAGGGAGGAGTAGGACAAGGCACTGACGGAGCTCAAACAGTATTTAAGTCACCCGCCCATCCTTGCCTCCCTAGCAGAAAGACAACACCTATATACTTATTTGACAGTGTCCGAAGTAGTGATCAACGCTGTACTGTTTATCGAGGAAGGTAGCAAGCAGAAGCTGGTGTTCTACGCGAGATGCATGCTCTTGGATGTAGAGACACGATACAGTATGGCAGAGAAACTAGTTCTTAGTTGGGTCAATGCTAAAAAGAGATTAAGGTAGTACTTCAAGGCATACTCAGACACAGTGTATACAGATTTCCCCATCTGGCAGATCTTGGCCAAACTGGACCTATCAGGATGACTGACCAAATAGGCCATTAAGCTGGGAATATACGACATCGAGTATCAGTCTTAAGTGGCAAAGAAAGTGCAAGTCATGATAGGCTTCCTAGTAGAAATCTAGTCCTTCGGCGAGCCACGCAACCCGCCACAAATGCCTTTAGCTCACATCCTTTCAACCTGGACCCTCTACACCGACGAATCCACGAATACCTCAGGGTCAAGCATCAGAATAGTCTTGCGGACCCTAGCAGGACTCAGGATAGAGAAAGCCTTGAGACTTGGTTTCCAGGCTACAAACAATGAGGCAGAGTATGAAGCACTACTGTAAGGCCTCGAGCTAGCCCTGCACTTCAGAGTAGAAAACATCGCAGTAAAGATTGACTCAAAACTAATCATGGGTCAGGTCAGGGGAGACTTTGAAGTGAAAGAGCCACGATTACACATGTACTTCTCTAGGATAATGGGGGCGAAAGCCCACTTTAACAAATTTGATATTGAACAGATACCCAGGGAGATGAACCAAAAGGCTGATGAGCTAGCTAAAAGCGCATCGATGGGATGAATGACCAAACGCACGGAGATTCTGCTAGAAGACAAATACACGAGAGACTCCTAGGAGAACCCCGTATGCCACATTTTCGCGACTGACTTTGAGGATGAATGCTAGATGAGACCCATCACCCAATACCTGGTGTCGGGGAACCTGCCCGTAGAGCCCCAAAAAGCAAGGTTGATCACACTGAAGGCTACCCAATACTCAATGTTCAGGGGCTGACTATACAGAAGATCAACGATGGGACCAATCCTGAGCTGCATATGCCATATAAAGGCACAGAAGCTGATGGAAGAAATCCACGAGGGAGTGTATGGCGACCACTTTGGCGGGCGGAGCCTCGCCCATAGAGCCTTAACGACTGGATACTTCTAGCCCTACATGATGATCGAGGTGGCCCAGTTCATTAAGTGGGGTCTAGATAACTCCTTGGCCCTTCGCTAAGTGGGGTCTATATATCGTCGGAGAGCTCTCCATAAGCCCCAAGGGAAGGAGATATGTCTTACTAGCCACTGACTATTTCACCAAATAGGTGGAAGCTAAAGCCTATGCAACCATTGATAAGGCAGACACGATTAACTTTATTTGGAAAAACATAATCTGCTAGTACAGAATCCCGAAAGAGATACATGCCAACCATGGCACACAGTTCCAAAACGCCAAGCTCAAGGAACTGTGTGATTTGTATGACATAGAGCTCAGCTTCTCATCTGTAAATTACCCTTAGGGGAACGGCCAAGCAGAGGCAATGAACAAGGCCATCTTCAGTAATATTAAAAAGAACTTGTAGGAGGCTAAACGAAAGTGGTTAGAAGAGCTACCAGTCATCGTGTGGACCCACCGAACCATAGAGCAGAGTTCAACAGGAAAAATACCCTTTGCCATGGTCTATGGGTCAGAGGCTATGATCCCGACTGAAATTGGCCTCCTAACCCTTCGTTTTGAAGTGGTAAAAGATGCCTCATTGAATGAGTAACAGCTAAGCCTCAACACAGACCTCCTTGAAGAAATAAGAAATGTGGCTATGATCCATCTAGCCTCATACCACCAGCAAGCCAGTTCTTATTACGCACAGAAAGTCAATGCTCGCTGGTTTAATGTTGGAGATTGGGTCTTGAAGGTCAGAATAGGAAATTCCTCGAAGCTAAACTCTAATTGGGTCAAACTCTACGAGGTGCTCAAAGCGCTCGATAATGGCACATATGTCCTAAAAGAAGTCAAGACCAGAAAGAGCCTACCCAACACATGGAATGCCCAGCACTTGAAGAGATATTATGTGTAAGACATATGTAAATGCTTATATTATTGAATAGTCTAATTCCAAAACTGTGATGCCCAAGATTCTCACATACATAATAAGCCAATAATAAACATATTCATATTTCATAATAGACATATCAAGCAACTAGTATCACTTTCATGGTAAATTACTCATTCTGATTGTTAAATGATCTGTATTATTATACTAATATTTGTGGAAGGGCTCCCATACAGTGTAAAGGCTCAGTACCCTCAAAGAGAGAGAGCTTGGTGTGTGAAAGGGACAAAGAATACATTTATGAATAGTAATACTATACGAACATGCATTAAAATCATATCTGTTGATAACTTAGTCAAATAGTAGTTTTTCGGTAAAATACATTTTTCATGCTTTTCGGAGCCAAATTGACTGTGCATTTAAAACTTCAAATAGCTTTTATTTAATGTATAGAAACCATTTCTAGCACTTTCCAAAATGTTAGTTTTAGGTAGGCACGAGGTGGCAGTTACTATACTGAACTGTGTTTAATTACACTAAGCTAGCTTAGATTAAGCTTAATCACATAATGTCATCTTTGTGCACTCTAATAATTAGGCATTGATACTTTGTTTGCATTATTAATTGGAGTCTAATTGATTTATTTTTATGTTTAATGATTGGTTATGGGGCTAGGTTTCACTAGATTACAATAAGATTGGCCATGTGGAATTATAGGTCAAAGTATGACTAGTTTTCACCTCTTAAGCTAGGTTTCACTAGTTTGGTCTACACTTGGGTGTATAGGATGGACCAGCAACGTGGTGAGTATGCTAAGGATTTTTTAGAGCTGGACACATGGAAAGTAAAGTGCAAAATTCCCAAAATACCCCTTAGAACTTAAGTTATGC
>JXTB01000241.1:183081-207789 GCA_002914805.1 Parasponia andersonii | reverse complement strand
AATCATATGATTATCTGTTTTCTGTCATGTGCACTCTGCATCTACATACGTTACTTACTGAGTTTTATACTCATAAATATTCTTACATTGCAGATGATACTGCTCATATGTGAGTTTGGAGGAGGAGCGCTGACTTTCTGACCGCGGCTTGTGTATATGGGCATTTTGACGCTGTGGTTTCCTGAGAGACAATTTTGTACCTATTTTGTGTGTGTGTGTGTACATTATGTATATTTTTATGAGAGGTCCACTTCGTGAGTACCTATATATGTATAAATTAGACTACGTATAATTATGAGTGAAATTTCCCATTTTATCCCATAAAGTTTAAAATGTTTTAATTTTCCCCGATTTTATCAGTTCTAAGTCGAGTGGCGTCTCCCGATCTCACTAAATATTTTTACGAATATCCTTACGTACGCATGTGGGATCGGGGGATGTCATAAAAACAAATCAAGGTGTCTGCTACACAGATTTACCCACTAGTTTGCTATTTACAAGGGTCTGCCACTCAGCACCAGGCCCCTTCAGCTATTCGCATGAATTAAGATCGTACAGTGGGAATCACATCGAGTAATAAAATGCTTGCCGATGACCCGAGAAAACATACAAAGAGGGATGAGCTTGGCAATAAAATACTTGCCAGTAGACCTCATTAACAATCATACTGTAGGAATCATATCGTGCAATAAAATGATTACTGATGGCTTGAGAAAATGTACGAAGAGGGATGCACTGAGCAATAAAATACTTGCTAGTAGACTGCATTAGAGATCGTATTGTGAGAATCACATTGCGTAGTAAAATGCTTGCCGATGGCCTGAGAAAATGTACGAAGAAGGATGGGCTACGCAATAATATGCTTGCTGATAGCCTGAGAAATCGTACAAAGAGGGATGAGCTGTGCAATAAAATGCTTGATAGCAGATCTCATTAAAGATCGTACTATAGGAATCACATCGCGCAATAAAATGCTTGCCGATGGCCCGCAAAAACGTACAAAGAGGGATGAGCTACGCAATAAAATGCTTGTTAGTAGACCTCATTAAAGATAGTACTATGAGAATCACATCGCGCAATAAAATGCTTGCCGATGACCCGAGAAAACGTACAAAGGGTAAAGGGCCGTGCAACAAAACTTGTCGCCGCCCCTTAAGAAACATTTGGATGATGGGGAAGAATTGATCGATAATACCCCTGCCCCAAAGAACACCTTAGCTACGCATAAGCTGAAGGTAAACAGGGCCAGGATCTACCCATTGGAAGTAGACCCTCCCCAGAGAGTACCTTAGCTATGCGTGGGCTGAAGGTAAATGGGGGCAAGATCTACCCATTGGAAGTAGACCCTATAGGGTCTGCCCATTGGAGGGAAGTCAAAACCAAATTCTATTAATTGATGCTTAAATTACAGAGTGCGTGGTTGACAGGGATACTAACCTTGTATCTTCATTAATAGGAAACAGGTCTTGGATAGACTCACAAGGACACATCAGAGTGATAATGCCCTGTTTATTCACAATGAGAGCTGAGCCTAGGCCTTTTCTTCTGCAGCGATAGGTCCAAGTAGGAATCGACCAACCCCTGGTGCTGGTTCCTGGTGCGATCCCATTTATGGTCAGAGAAGTCCAACCATATATGTGGATCAAATTCTACTAAGACAAGTCATAACAGTAATTATACATCCTCAGAGCTGGATGAGCCGAAACTCATATTCTAATCTTTGGAGTTAATCTCGTCAATCATAGCATGGAGAGGATTCACTAATAACTCCAATTCATATACGATTGGGCCAGACTCAGAGGTTGGCCGAACTGCCGACAAGGGAATGGTATCGTATATGATATCTGACCCTGACCACAAATGCAGGTAATAGAAAAAGAAAAAAAATAAATGTGAGAAAAGTATGCTGTTTTTATTATTTAAATAGATGCTTGCAACAAGGGTCAACTTTACACTACACAGTTAGTATTGTACAAGTACACAAAAGAGCGAGGGTCCCTAATTAGCTCCGATTGGGGGAGAGATGTCGGCTTTGACACTTGGCCCATCTTCAGCAGGGAGCGGCATATCAGGTTCAGAGTCGTCGCTAGACAAGATGACCGTACTTAGCCCTCTGCCAGTTAAAGTGCTAGGACCAGGTTGACTCTTAGGAACCTCTGTGGCTTGTTTTGGCAGATCAAAAGCAGGCACTATCTCTTTGGCAACTGAGATAGATATAAAGGGCTTGTCATTCTCTTTGTCAAGCATCTTCAGTACATCAGTAGAGTACACAATGTTAATCTCATCCCCTAGCTATTGTATGTAGTATCCAATGGAGTAATGGTCTCTCTCGATGCCCTTCTCCTCATCGAACTAGTCTGGCGTCACCACCCCTGCGTGGCCCTCAAATTCCATGTTAACCTATCCAGACCTATAGCTCTCTGCAGAAAGAATGTCCACCTGTCTCTAAAACCTTATCTTCAGCTTCTCTGCGTCTGCCAGCCTATCTTTTAGTGCTGCCAGCATCAGTTCTGCTTTTGGCTACGACAAGTTGATCAAAAGATTGTTAATTTTGGCAAGGTTTTCACCGCGCTTGCGAGTTAGCTCCATGTGAGCTTCCATCAGTTTATAATGATCCAAATATAGATGTCGGATTACCTCGTTGGACTGGTCAAGTCTGCACTGTAGGGAATGGGCCTCTAACTTAGCTTTCGCCTTAGCTTTCCTCGCCTCCTTAGCCTCATCGATAGCTCTGTCACAAGAGATGAAAGCCAGCCCCATCTCGGCCCCTACGCTCTGCAACTCTTGTTTCTTGACCTTAAGGTCAGCTTGGGCCAACCTGGCAACCTCGACCTCCGAGCATAGACCCAGAACCTTGGCTTTGAGAGACTGGACCTTCCCCTCTGCCTTGGCCAATCTGGTGGCCAGCTTTTCACAACTGGCCCTCTCGATGGTCAAGGTATGAGCCACCGCACTACTGACCCTAACTTTGTCCAGGCTCTGATACAGGTCGAAGTTTGCCCTCAATGCAACAAGGGCGACCTCACTCTGCTCGGCCACCACAGCATAGGCATTTAGCTACCTGGTCAGCTCTCTGACATGAGAAGAATAGAAAGGCCGAATGACAGCTAGCTGCAGAATATAAAAAAAGGAGTCAGTGTTTAGCAAAGATGCCAAAAGCATGGAGATGATGGCTAGACGAGCTAGACTTGTGCAATGCTAAGGCCAGCAATGAGACCTACGTTCTCCAAGGAGAGTGCCTCTAGCTCGAATTTCGCAGCTGGACTCTCTCCTTGGGCATCATTCGCGACCGAGGAATGCAACTTCTCCCGCCCAAGTGCGAGGGCACCTTCTCTCCCAACCAAGCACACTCCAGTAGCTTCTTTTGACGCTTTTGAAGTGGGGAGGGTGGGGGTAGTAGAAGATGGGGCATCTCCAAGTGCACCTCTGGCGACAACTGGAGGTGGCATATCTTTAGTAAAAGAAGTCCCCATGACCGCTGCTGCTTTAGCAGCCCCGGCAACCACCTTATTTGGAGACCAGCCTGGCTGTAATTTTTCGGTCTCATCTTGACTAACATGCTCGGATGGGCCGCCACGCATGGACCTCCTTCTTCTCATGACGGTCAAGGTAGCCCCGTCATCATCATTGTCTAAAGAAGGGGCAGTTTTGCCTCTCTTCCCCGTCGGACATTCCTCTCCCTCGGACGAGTCAACTTCACAACCCCGCTTCATAGAGACCGGGGGAAGGGAAGACAGGCAAGACTTTAGCCTGGGAGCCCTTCTGCTGAGCTCAGCAATTTCCCACGGGAGAGAGCGGAACCGGACCCTGTGCTCGTCTTCGAGCGGGAGCTGGGGGTAGAAGCAGTAAGCATAGCAAGCTCCCCTGGCAGGCTCGAAGGCGCCCCTTTGCCATATACGGTCTTCATGGCTGGCGTGTCCCGAATCGCGGGCCTACCTACCTCGGAAGAAGGCGCCATGAGTGCATCATCCTCAGATACAAATAGACCCTTCAGCTCATCATCTGAGCCTATTTTTAGGGTGATAACTCTCTGCCCCTCGGCCTCATCCTCAGAGGACAGCACCAGGCACCGACCAGTAGGGAACTTGAATCGGGCTCTGTGGGCGATGATACTCTGCTTGTCCAGGGGGGGATCTGCCAAAGGGACGGTGTTCGAACTTGCAGGAGTGAGTAATGTGATTAAAATGCAACCATGACATAATCAATGGAGCCCTAGGGCATGAAACAAACTCACTCTAACCTTCTTTAGGGTAGCGTCTTTCTCACTTTGGAAACTTACACACTTTGTCATGAGCTTCACTGCCTTTTCGAGCTCATAACTAGTGGGTACCATCAGGTCATTGGGACTTATCAGCTAGCTTGAGGCCGTAATCTAATGACCCACCAATACAATATGATTTTGCTCATCCCGACAGAACTGGTTCAGAGCTGAAGCATCAAACTGGCTCTGAAGGTGCTTGGTGATGACCCACGTGTCCAGCGAAAAGAGAAGATATGAGACCATCCTCGGCATCATGTTCATCACGTGGGGATTCAGAACAGCCTGAATATATCAGCAATCTTTAGAGGATCCGAAAATGATGACCCTCTCTAGCATCTTGAGCCGCCTCATCGACAGCCGTGGCTCAAACCTATTTTCTTTTACAGAGGCTGTGCGAGGCCAAATATCATGAGCAAAAATGAACAAAGTGCATACTGACCCAAAAATCAAAAGATAACTCAGTTTTTGCTTTGCAGAAAAAGTGGGGGAATTTAGAAATGCTCCCCATTCACCCAAGGAGAGTACTATGCCCCTCTGATGGCATACAGCCTAGAAAGAGAATCCAATTGCTTGTCTGACCTCGGCAAGTCCCAGAAAATATGGTGCCCCAGAAGCAGCTGGAGATAGAAAGTATAGTAAGAGCTCATTTTAGGGATGAGCTTGAGTTTGTAGGCATAGAAGACCACCTCCAAGTCGATATGCACATTGAGAAGGACCGATAAAGCAGAGAGACCCATTAGGATCATGAACCCATTGGCATTTAATTGCATCGGGTGAATCCCATTCAGACTGAAGAACTGGTGAACAAGGGGAGGAAGGGGAAACCACAGCCACTCCAGGTACCTCCCCAAGATGATGGAGCCTTCGGGGGTAGAGGAGCAAAGGTACACGTCTGCCAGGCCCTCGACCCTTAGTAAGGTGACTCTGCCAGGGAAGTAGAGTTGCCTCCTTAATGAGCCCAACTTGGAATCTGTGATGGGACAGAGTTTCTGACTCTAGTTTAGAGCCATTTTTGTCAGTGCGATCAAAGAGGGCAAAAGTTTCGAGAAAAAAGAGGACTTGAAAACTCTAAGATTTAAGAAGGCCAGAAATTTTGAAAGAAAGGAAACAAGAGCACTTCGGGATTTCAGTAAAGTAAGAAATGAGCATAAGTACAGTTTTTATAGAGGAGAGGCTAAGAAGTTTTCCCCACAGAAGAACAATGCGAGGAAATCGGAAGCGTTAAAATTTTGAAAATTTGAAAAAGTCATGGCACAGCTTGGCATGCATCGATATTAGTAACTAGGGAATAATGACGGCAATGAGCCATATGTACCCTTCGAAATGGAGGACTGGAGGCATGATTTCCCCACTTAACGGATCCAAATCCACCAAATAGGGAAATTGGGGCAGTTATGGGGCCCACTCCTAGATCATACGCTACATGGAGGGTTAAGTGCCGGTACAGGTGGCAGGGTACACCGTTTGACACGTATCTAGAAGAATTGCTTAAAAGCCACATGAGTCGCACGTGATACCATATGGGCCCGTTGGTTATCACAAACTAGGACCGAATCCATTCCAGACCCTGGACGGGTTCAGCCTAATCTATTTCTTGCCTTGATAGCTGGGGGTCAGAAGCCTCGAGGGTCTTCCACTAGAAGATCATTGGAGGCAGCACGCTGCTCCAGACCCAGATAGGGCATTTAATGCAATCCTAGGTAGGTGTGCACATTGGAAAAACCATCCTGACAGGAAGGCGGGTTATCAAAGTCTCGCCCATGCCAGGCTCGTACCATAGGGGATAGCAAAAAGTAGATCATAACAATGCAAGCGAAATTACGGTAACCATGACCCGTGATTTCTGAAGTAAGTCGTGATAAGAAAGGGTACTCGATCCTGAGATTGAGAGCCGGTAGGTTTTTGGTTCCAGGATTATATATATATGCCATACATCCCTCCAGTACAGGGGATGTATATAAAAAAATTTATAAGCAAAAAAATTAGTCTTTGCTATTCAATCTCGGGAGTAAATATCTAACTTAAGCATTGGAGAGTCTTTGCAGGTGGCTACCCCTGCCTCTCTGGCCTGGCTTGAGATCAAAAGCATTCTGAGATAGCGAAGACACGTGGACAGTTGATAAAAACAGCACCAACAGTTTAAAGATACGTGGACAGTTGGTAGGAACAGCGCCAACAGTTTGAAGACACATGGACAGCTGGTAGAAACAGCGCTAACAGTTTGAAGACATGTGGACAGTAGGTAAGAACAACACCAACACAATCATTATGGACATGTGGGTGCAGGTGCATGGAGAGAGATGGCAAGGGATGAGTGCTTGTGCATCCATTGATATGGGTAGAATGGCAGGCGTGCTCTTCAATTTGGGATTGGGAATTACTTTTAGTTTATATATGTCACAATCGAAAATTCTAGGCTACGATTTTTAGTAATTTTAAATGAAACTAGTGATAAATAGTAGTTTTTAAAATTTTAGAAAAATTTAAGTATTTGAAATTAAGTTTTAGTCCTCAAAAGTAAGTAAATTACAAGATAGGACAAATTTGATAATCATGATATTATCTACTAGTTTTAAATTTCCAAGAAATTCCTTATTTTAAGTTTAGAGAAAATCCTAATTAACCAGTTTAAAACTTTTATTGAGTTATGAAGTTTAATGAAATAATTCAATTTAAAATCCTAAGCCGAATGTTCAAATAATTTACACAAAATCATTTGAATTTCTAAGTACTCAATTTAAAAGCAAAAATCATCCTTATATATATACTCGGTAAATATTACTATTGGATAAATAAATTTAGCTTAGAAAAGGAGAATTAATACAGAGTACAAACTAACCAATGGAGAGGATTGAAACTACAAGCTTATGCCAACTATGCTTGCCAAGTCACCGGAATAGTTACCACAAAATAAATCGACACCTGAAAAGAAGAGGAAGTAGATGGGTGAGCATGTTAATGCTCAGTAGAAATTTAATTACCTTTTTAAATTATTACATTTTTTTTTTAAATCTGCACAGTTAATACTTCTTCCAAAATCCATTTATAAATCAAATTAATAAAACAATTGGTATCTAGAATAGTCATATATTCAAAACTAAAACTAGAAATATACATTTGTATATATTATAAATCAACTCATCCCATGAGTTCACACTCTCTCATCACAAACTAGAGTAACTCGTACTATGTGTACTAAGTACTCTCTACCTGATAACTATCTCAGAAGACCATAAGGACACCCATGTGTCTAGCCTACTGAACCGGATTGGCAACTGAATGCTTACACCTATTGAATAGGGGTAATCAGAAAAAGCCCGCGTAGGTTTATAGGCTCTCACTGAAGGTGGATGTATTAGTCCGCCTACCAGAACTCTCCGATACCTAAGATGTATCTCATGTGTGATCCTATGATATGTATAACACGTAACAAGATATATGTAATAACCATGCAAAACATAATCAAACGATGCATTAAAACTCTACTTAATATTATTCTGGAATTTATTGTACCTTGGGTAGGAAATCCGCTAAATCGCCCAAGATCATGATTTTATAAACATATATCAAAATCTTACAGTCTAATTTCAGAATAATCCAAGATTTTCCAACAATTTATTAAAATATTATTTAATTCACAATTTTTCACAGAATAGTCATAATGCAAATTTTAAATTAAATCATGCATAAAACTAGGTAATTGAACCTTTACCTCAAATGAGTATCCAAATAGTGCTACGGAGCTATATAGAAAGTTTGGCATCGTTTGGGTGTCGTTTGAAAGGTCAGGCGTCATTTTCGAATCTTTGATCGATAGGTTTGAAAACTCGATTTTTAATTGGAGCTTCAGATCGTAAAAAGGACTTCACCACTGAATTCAGAGCACCTAAAAATGCTTGGTTAGACAAATAGTTTGACCGATTCAAGCTCAGGCCAAACTCGGGCCCATAGCACGCAAAATGAGACGATCTAAGTCGTTAGATTTAGATTTTCTTGACCGTCACCAAATATAGACAATATATATATATATATCAAAATTTTTGTTTCACGAGTACATCATAACTATGAAGTTTATTTTACGACCTAACAATCAGATTACAAAATTTAAATATAAAAATAAAATAGCTCAAAAATGACAAAATTCAATCTGTGCAATATTGAGACAAGATATATATACCATGTTGAAGATCGTGATAAGACGAATCAAACTTGACCATTTTCACGGCGAATGGACGCTAGAATCAGCGCTGGCAAGCTTCAGAAGCCATGGTGTTTCTCAGTGTTTGACGGTGACTATGTGCTCCGATGGCACTGGAACCGGTGGCGAATGGCTCGTTTGGACCTAGGCCATCAACGTCGGCCAATGGCATGGCTCCATTTGATTAGGAGGAGCTTCATCGAAGGGTCACCATTAATTCGGCACGTTGGTCGGAATTAAGAGAAAGAGAGAGAGACCGAGAGAGATCGGGAGAGAGAGCTTGGGGGCACGTGGCACCCATTTTTTAAAAAATTGCAATTTGACTCAAAAATTTCAAATTGTTTTCAATTTAATCCCTAAAATTTTTGAAATAGCCCCAATTTCAAGTTTTTCATTTCAATAAAATCCAAAACTTTTATTTTATAGACCTCATTATTCTATTCCAAAAATTATTAAATAACCAAAATGCCTTTTTTCTTTTTTACAATGGGTTTTTACATCGTCCCAAAATTCAAGCATAACAGAGAATACCAGCAAAATGGTAAGGAATAACACTGAGAAGGAAAGTGAATACTTGATTGCATAATTTGCAAGTTCTAAACAAAACATTAGGTTTGTGTTGTAGTATGAAATATATGCTTCCTACTTAGTATTAGAATTGCACAAGCATATCAATGCCACATAAGATCATGATAAGGTTGTACATAAAAGACATGGAATTATAAGATGACTCATCAATAAGCATAACGCCTTGACCCATGAGTTAGGAATTGATGACCCTAAATGGGCAATTAATCTCAGAAGCAGTATCGTTAATCAGGACTAGAAGTCGAAAATACAGGACTTCTATAATCAGGACAGTGATTGTTAGGCTCCAATACAATATAGCAGACCAAATATCAGGTATGTACAATACCGTTCCTAGATCACATTAGATCAATAACATACTGGAACTATTCCATTTGTCTATAGTTAAACCTGGTCCTAAACAAACACTGAGTCTAAAGACTCTAGCAAGATTCCTTATCAATATAGGATAATACTCAACAATGTTTCAAATAGGAAACAAAACATTGGCATTGCACCACACGTAAGATAGACACGTCCAGAGGTCAAAATGATGATAAGAATATAATGACATAAATTATTTACTATTCCTGATAGTGAGTGGGAAACGACCATCAATTATATTACTACAATGATATATGGATCCATTTCGAATCAAGTAATAAGTTACAAGCTAAACTCAATACAAATGAACTCAATGATGACTGTAATCCAATACATATTATACCAAAAGTCTCCAATAATTCTCAAAAGTCAGTAAAAACATAGTACCACAAGTAATGCGCACTCATTAATACCAAGGGGATATACATTGATAAGATTCAATCTTGTTATTACCAGTCAATCAATTTAGTATTTAATATATCAATTCCACTTACTAGCTAAGTAAGTAGGATGAGAAAAGTTTCTCACTTGATATATAGTTTACTAATTAGACTACCAAGTACTTAAAACATGTCAATTTCTTTTAAATTATATTTAAATATAATAGAAATTTTTTTAATTTATTTATTCATTTTTTTTGAAACTTTTTCTGTAGTTTTCAAACATGTCTGTCTAAGAGATCCAAAAGTATATACATATATATATATATATATTGACAATTCACATTATGAAATTAATTTCCCATAGTTCTTTATTAATGAAAAACTTTAGGTAATATTTAAGTGAGATTTTTTTTTAATATTTATAACTTTGAGGTACCACACGTTGACAATTTTTTTTAATAGTTTAGAAGGTATTTTGACAATTAAAAGAACCTATAAAGCATTTTAGAAAATAATAGAGTATGTTAAGTGTGCGTATATATATATATATATATATATGTATATATATATTTAAATCTCATTCAATCTTTTAAAGCTTGTCTATAGAAAATACTCTTTTCCAGTAGCTAATCGATTTATAACATGCATAATTCCATGAGTTTAAAAGTTCAAATTATATTTTAAAAAAAAAATACCATTTATTTATATGTATACTCATTTTTTTTTTCAAACGTCAAATCAGGCATATCAATCTATAGTTTTATTTATTTGAAAATCCAAGTTTCATATATCAAATAGTTCAAATTTTAATTTCAAAGAAAATGACATGTAGCATCATGTACCACTTAAGTCTTTCTAAAGCTTAGGTATTCAAAACTAAAATATTTTTATTCAAAGTTCGTATACAATACCATCCCAAGTCTCCAATACGAGTAGTTCCCAACATTTGGAAAATTAAGTTAAAACCAATCACATAAGTGTCCAATTACCCAATTAAGGTAAATAATATAAAATCAATTCCACCTAACTTACTTACCCAATAATTAAGACATTCATGGCATATCAAAGAATTTAACAATCCAATGATCACTAACATCATAAATACCTCAAATAATTGAGTCACATCTACATAATGAAAAGCTTAGAAGAACAACTAGATCTAAGCAATAAGACCTATAAGATCATAACAACAAGATTTCACAAAACTTCCAAAATGAGTTTTCAGATTATAGAATTTCTCCATTTATACTAAGTTTCACACAAGTTAGCAAAACCAATTTTTTATTTTGCAAAATTCTTGTAACAAAATATTTCAAATTTGACTTTTAGAGATAAATACACAAACTTTCAAAAGTTTATATGCATACCATATTAAATTGTACCAATGATTTCAAAAATAAAAATAAAACTTTTTTGCCAAAAGTTACCATATAAATTTTCCATAGATATTTTATATTTATTTACAAATCAATTTGTAAATTAATTTTTTTTCCAAAGCTTTCCGTAGATTCAAAATCAAGTGACAAGTAGAAACTCGATAAATTTTTAGCAAGAGTATCGACTATATTCAGAACTAAGAAAATATTTAGGAACTTTATTCTTAAATTAATACCACTAAATTTGCAATAAAGCCTCGTTAGTACCACAACTAGTTTTAAGTAAATCAATTATTTAAATTTTGTAACGCTGATAATTTAGCAAAACTTAGTCTTAAAATGATACTTTTACTTTTTTAAGGATACAATCCTTGAAAATATGAATTTCATATATCTAGTTGTTACTCAAAATTAATAGATATGTAATTATGTTGAAAACAACGATAATTCATTGGTTAAATGCAATTGCCTACCTCATTCAAAACCAAAATTGTCAACTTAGAATTTTCAAAAAAATTATAAACCAATTTATCATGCCTTAAGCCTTTCTTAAGTTAAAAATTAGGAAAAATACTTGGAACTTTTAGTTCATAAAAAAAATTAACTTGATCTAAATATTTTCCAACTAACACTTAGGATTAAATTGGATACCACCACTAAATATAGTATAAGCCAATATTCAAACTTTGTAATAGGGTAAATTAACAAACTTAAATCTCTAATAGCCCAAAAATTTCTAAAACCATACATCCCAAATATATATATATATATATATATATATATATATATATATATATATTACCTTATTAATATTCTAACGTTAGGAATGTTCTTAGTTTATTTGGAAATAATCGTGTCATACTAATAAAATACAAGAATAGCTCAAAACAATACTAATCAAGCATCCAAATTTCTAAAAGTTCAAAACTAAATAACACAATATTAAATCCAACTAAATTATGCTAATTCAATAATTTCCATATTCTTATATCGATCCCTCAATAAAAACTAATATATTATGACTATCTAAAAGTTCTATTGATGCATGATACAAGATTATGAGAACATACTATCAGACACTCAAACTAGTTAGTAACATATAAATAATTTTTTAAAAAAGTTTCAAATCATAACCACTCAAGCACAAAATATTTCAAGTCATGTCAATCAAAGTATGAGACACCGAAGTGCTATCTTAGAACCTAGGAGGTTTATATAGCTTATCATAATAATGGACATAGGATTACAAGAATGAATGTCAATTTAAAGTGAGGAATTTCGACTAGAGTACAATTCACTAGTCTCGTGTCATCCCTAACACTTAAGACTAGAATTTCAAAGTATAACTATTACAACATTACAAGAGTTTCACTTTAAGGAGGTGAACAAGAGATTTGGAACAAAATAGAGCAAAGACGATATATTTAGCATATTCCTAAGCGATGGATGAGGTATTTGTCAAATATTTTTCCAAAACCTTTTTTAAACACTAAAATATCACAGGCAAGATTCCAAATGGATCTGAAACTTAAAGCTCTGATACCAAAACTGTCACGATCGAGAATCCAAGGCTGTGACTTTTAGTAATTTTAAGTGATAATAATGATAAACAGTAGTTTTCAATCGGAGCTTCAAATCATGAAATGGACTTCCCCATTGAATTCAGGGCACCAAAAACACTAGGTTAGACATATAGTTTGATCGATTCAAGCTCAGGCTGAACCAGAGACCATGATACGTAAAATGAGACGATCTAAACCGTTAGATTTTGATTTTCTTGACCGTCACCAAATATAGGCAATACATATATCAAAATTTTGTTTTTATAAGTACATCACAAATATAAAGTTTATTTTACAATCTAACCGTCCGATTGCAAAATTTAAATATAAAACTAAAATAGCTTAAAATTATCAAAAATAGAAAAATTCAATCCGGCCAATATTGAGTCAAGATATATATACCATGTTGAAGATCTTGACGAGAAGAATCAAATCTGACCATTTTCATGGCGAATGGATGCAAGAATCGACATCAGCGAGCTTCGGAAGCCGTGGTGTTTCTCGGCATTTGACGGTGGCTTCGTACGATGGCTGTGTGCTCTAATGGTGTAGGAACCGATGGCGGATAGCTCTTTTGGACCTGGGCCTTCGATGTTGGCCAGTGGCGCGGCTCCATTTGATCGAGAGGAGCCTCATCGGAGGGCTGTCGTTAATTCGGCATTTTGGTCAGAATTAAGAGGGAGAGAGACCGAGAGATGGCTAGAAAGGCACGTTGTGCCCATTTAATGGATTGCCCATTTTTTAAAAAATTGCAATTTGACCCAAAAATATCAAATTATTTTCAATTTAATCCTTAAAAATGTCGAGATAGCCCCAATTTTGAAGTTTTTCATTTCAATAAAATCCAAAACTTTTATTTAATAAACCTCATTATTTTATTTCAAAATTTATTAAATAACCAAAATGCCCATTTTTTTTGAAAATGGGTTTTTACGATATATATATATATATAAATATATATATATATATATGTAAGAGAGGCAAAATCTATGTTACTCGTACGAGAACTCTTTTGACTCTTAGATTAAATCAAATAGACGATATAATAGAAGTCTACATGTACCTTAGCACACATGATTATGCTATACTCATCTTCAACTCCTGATTTATATGTTAGCAAAAAAAAAACTATGAATAAAGAAGAATTAGGGATTTAAAGAGACCAAAGAAGAATTACAACTAGAACAATAAAAAAAAAATCAAAACAATTTTTAATTAAGTAATTTTCTAATTTAATTTGAGGAAGTATTATGATGACAATGGAAGCCATAGCTGGACCACGACAAAGAAGAAAGAAGAAGAAGAAAATTTATGGACTCACTAGCTTTTATAAGAAGATATTTTAGGATTTTTACTTTTGAAAATAAACGATATCCTAAATAAGTTCATAAACTATATGTATCCATCTAACATAATTTCTCTCCTAATTAGAGGGTCATATGGCTTTTAGGCTTCAACTAGGGAATTAGTTGAGGGTTATGGCTAAGATTTTCAAGTAACTAATGGACTTTTGAAACTTATGTTTGAATTCGCTGAAGATCTTTTAATAAGTGAAATATTCCCTCTAAAAAAACTTCAAAATCATCTATTTTTTTTTGAAAAATAGTATTAATATTTTAATAAATTAAAATATTATTTACAAATTGAGTTCTTGAGATTTGGAAGATTAGTAGGATAAAGACTTTTTGTTGATTTAATGTTTCAATTGGGATTTTCAGACTTTAAAAATTCAATTTGCAGAAAATTATCCATCAAGCTTGATTAGGTCCAATCGAGTACTCGATTGGGTCAAATTGAGCATCTTTATTGAAAATCTACTCATGTGGACCCACTTGATGGACTTTTCAGCCACTATATCAGCCAAAAAAAAAAAGAAATTTATAACAAGTCTTTTTTGCTCGAAAAATTTATAATAAGTCTAAGTGACGTTGTATGTAGTCTATTTCTCTAAAACACTCAAACTTCTAAATTAATAATTTTTTATGTCTCAAAGAAAAAATATCATAAAATGACCTTGTATTTTATAATTTTTTACAAAATTGCATGTGTTCTATAATATACGGGAAAACCCTTAAATTTTGATTTTTTTTTTTGTTACAAAAGCCGTTTAATTTGACAATTTTCAAAATTCGATATTCTTATATCATTAAAATAAGGAAATTTGATGAAAATGATAAAATTATCATTTGTAGATATTAAATTTAGACTTAAAATAAATTTAAAAATTGCTTCTAAGTAATATTTCAATTTTTCATATACAACCTCAGAATTGATAAAATAATTATCTATGTATCTAAACACATAGTAAAACTATAGCATAAATCTAAAGCTATCATTTTGTTACGCCCCGCTCATTTGGCTCCCAAGAATCCAAATGTTGTTGATGGCTCTAAGGTCTTCTATATATACTGCTCACCCAAAAAGATCAAGGAAGACCCTAGAATATGGTGGATACTTCTAGAGTGATCAAGAGAGGTCTTGGCCATACTAGAAGACTCTAGTTGATACTACTAAGTCCTAGAAGGCTCTAGATAAGGCTGGATAGTGCTAGATGGGTTTGATGGTCTTATAAACTCCTAGAATGACTTAGAAGAGCCAAGATGGTGGGTGAACCTCTTAGAAGGATCTAGACCATATTTTGTTCTAGAATTCTCTATGTAAATATCTTTGTAGATATTATCACTTTAGTTGAGAATAATCTAGACCCTTTGTAAGATCATGCCATCATGCCAACTGGCATGATCCTAACCCTTGGTTGGATTAGGCTTTGCCTATATAAAAGACTCCTTAGGTTTATCTGTATACAAGTCCCATTTGTGAGAGTTTTAAGCATTCAAAGAGTAATACAAAGCTTTCATTCACATAAACTATCTCATCTTTATCATTTTGTTTCAAAAACTTACTCTAAGTCCCTTTCTTGAGTATTGGTAGGCTAACTTAGTACGACGGACTGTGCTAAGTACCGTACGATTGTCTAGTTTAAGGCTAGAGTCGTGACAGCGTGGTATCAGAGCTTTGGTTGCTCGTTGTATCTTGGTGGTTCCATTGTCCAAATGAAGACTATGACTGCAACTCCTGACCCCGTCGAAGTTGGTGCTTCTGAATATAGGCATGATGAAGGGAAGAAGGGTGCTACCCGTGGCAAGTCAAGGGATGTGGAGACTAGCTTGAAGGCTAGAGTGTCCTGACTAGAGTCCAACTTGGGCACATTGGGCGAGTGTGTAGACGATCTAGATAGTCGTTGCGACAGTTTGGAGACCGAGGATACGAAGATCCACAACGGCATCAAAGATGTGCTTGGTGGGCTAGAGGCCGACTTAAGGCGCGAGATCGAATCCTTTCATTCGGAGATTGCCAAGGGACGAGATCTCTTCCAAAGAGAACTCAATAATGTTTTACTTAGAGTAGATGAGATGGGTGGTGATCTTGCTTTGTGAAGCGAGTGGTGGCCACAGGGGTGACCACCATAATAACCATTGAGGCAAGCAAGGTTGAGGTACCTAAACCAAAGAAATTCAATAGTACTCACAATACTAGGGAAGTTGAGAACTTCCTATGGGTCTTGAACAATACTTTGAGGGCACCGGTATGACGGACGATGCCGGTAAAATTCGCAATGCTGCCTTGTATCTAACCGATACCACTATGTTATAGTGGAGGCGGAGACACGGGGAGATGCAACGAGGGGTGTGCACTATAGCCACCTTTGATGACTTCAAAAGAGAGCTAAAAAGGCAATTCTTCCTCGAGAATGCCGAAGAGAAGGCGAGAGGCCGTCTTCGCCGCCTCAAACAATCTGGTAGTGTTAGAGACTAGGTGAAAGAGTTCACCATACTCTTGCTTGAAGTCCCTGACACTTCAGATAAAGATGCCATATTCTTGTTCATGGATGGTCTTCAAAACTAGGCCAAGTTAGAGCTCAAGTGCTGTGGCATCCAGGACTTGGCCGATGCTATTGTAGTAACCGAGAGCCTTGCTAATTACTCTATTAACAAGGACCCTTCTAAGGCCAAAGACAAGAAGGTTGGTGGAGCAAAGAGTGAGGGAGAGCAAAAAAAAGTAGGAAAATGGAACAAAGATAGTTCCTCCTACAGACACAAAGACAAGGGAAAAGAGAAGGAAGACCGTGACTTCTCCAAGCCAAGAGTCAAGTACTTTCTTTGTGATAGGCCATATTGGGTACATGAGTGTCCTAAGAAGAAAGCTCTCAATGCCTTAATTACCTCCGAGCCAAGCCAAGAAGGAGATGATAGAGAAGAAGGTGGTGCACATGTTGGTTCTTTGCAACTTCTAAATGCATTGCGGTTGGCCCCTAAGTCATAAGCTAAGGGCTTACTTTTTGTGGATGCAACAATCAATGGCAAAGTCACTAAAGCCTTGGTTGACACGAGTACATCCCAGAACTTTGTCTCTATTGAGGAAGCTAGGCGGTTGGGCTTGACGGTGTCCAATAGAGGATGCTCCCTCAAGGCAGTGAACTCAGTAGCACACCCCACCCATGGGGTTGTTCATGGTGTTAAGGCTAGCCTAAGTGCATGGGTTGGTCAACTCAACTTATCAGTGGTGCCAATAGATAATTTTGCGATAGTGCTTGGTTTGGAATTCCTTGATGCTGTTCGGGCATTCCCTATTCCTTTTGCCAACTCTATATGCATCATGGATGGTGAAAAGGCTTGTGTGGTACCAACGAAGCGGTCCACAAAGGCAGGAAACAAAATACTCTCTGCACTTCAATTCAAGAAGGGCTTGAGAAGAGAGGAGGAGAGTTACTTGGCCATCCTAAAAGAGCATGATGATGAAGAGTTGGAACCTCAAGGTAACCTGCCCATAGAGGTGCAAATTGTCTTCGATGAATTCCAAGACGTGATGCCTGACACCCTACCTAACAAACTTCCACCTAGGAGGGAGGTGGATCATGAAATTGAACTTGTGCCAGGCACGAAGCCACCTGCGATGAGTCCTTATTGAATGGCCCCTCTAGAGTTAGCAGAACTCTGGAAATAACTAAAGGAGTTGCTTGATTTGAGTTTCATCAGGCCCTATAAAGCTCTTTTTGGTGCTCCGGTGTTGTTCCAGAAAAAGAAAGATGGCTCACTAAGGA
Source organism: Parasponia andersonii (assembly GCA_002914805.1). Classification (NCBI taxonomy): domain Eukaryota; kingdom Viridiplantae; phylum Streptophyta; class Magnoliopsida; order Rosales; family Cannabaceae; genus Trema; species Trema andersonii. The sequence continues at coordinate 189,957 of JXTB01000241.1, read as the reverse complement.
TGTGCATTGATTACCGGGCTCTTAATAAGGTGACGGTAAAGAACAAGTACCCCATCCCACTTATTGCTAACTTGTTTGATCAACTTGGGAACACTAGATATTTCTCAAAGCTTGATCTACACTCGGGGTACTACCAAGTGCGCATAGTAGACAGGGATGAGCCCAAGATCATGTGCATGACAAAGTATGGTGCTTATGAGTTCTTAGTCATGCCATTTAGTCTTAGCAATGCACCTACTACCTTTTGCACCCTCATGAATAAGTTATTCGATCCCTACCTCGATCAATTCGTGGTAGTCTATTTTGATGATATAGTTATCTAAAGCAAGACTATAGAAGAGCACCTGGAACATTTGAGGAAGGTGTTCGAGGTCTTAAGGGAAAACCAACTATTCATCAAGAAGGAGAAGTACTCCTTCGCCCAAGAGGAAGTGATGTTCCTAGGGCATAAGATAAAGGATAGGAAACTTATAATGGATGAAGCAAGGTACAAGCCATCTAAGAGTGGGAACCTCCTACTAAGGTGCCAGAGTTAAGATCCTTCCTCGGACTTGTGAACTATTACAGGCAGTTCATCAAATCCTACTCAACAAGAGCAGCGCCACTTTCTAACCTGCTCAAGAAGAATAAGTCTTGGGAATGAACACTTGAATGTCAACTTTCATTCGAAGAATTGAAGGGGGCGGTAAGCGAAGAGCCGATTCTCAGCTTACCCGATCACTCAAAGGTATATGAGCTATATACAGATGCCTCTGACTTTGCTATTGGTAGATTACTAATGCAAGAAGGGCATCCAATTACTTATGAAAGCCTCAAGCTCAATGATACCGAGAGACATTACACGGTGCAAGAAAAAGAGATGACTGCAGTTATCCATTGTCTAAGGGTGTGGCAACACTACTTGTTGGGTACTCACTTCACGATCATGACTGACAACGTAGCCACAAGCTACTTTGAAACTCAGAAAAAGTTGAGTCCCAAATAAGCTCGGTGGCAAGACTTTTTGGCAGAATTTGATTACAAGCTGGTATACAAGCCTGGGAAGGCCAATGTGGTGGCCGATGACCTAAGCAGAAAGGCAGAGCTAGCTACCTTAAGCAGGCCCGATAGCACCTTGATAGAGAAAATAAAGGAAGGACTGGAACACGATGTTCTTGCAAAGTGCCTGCTGCCCCTAGTAATGGAAGGAAAGACGAGACATTTTTAGCTGAGCAACAGACTTCTCTATATCAAAGGCAATCGACTCTATGTGCCTAAGTGGGGTAACTGAAGAAAAGAGCTTATTAAAGAGTACCACGATTCCTTGTGGGCAGGTCACCCAGGTCAGAAATGCACTCTTGCTCTTATCAAATCTATCTACTATTAGCCTCAATTGAGGGATGATGTCGAGGCCTATGTACGAACTTATCTTGTGTGCCAACAAGATAAGGTGGAACAATAATCTCCGGGCAAATTGTTGGAACCTCTCCCTCTTCCTGAGAGGCCACGGGAGAGTGTTTCTATAGATTTTATCACTAGCCTACCTAAGTCAGAGGGCTTTGGCAGCATAATAGTGGTGGTTGATCGCTTCAGTAAGTATGCCACCTTTATACCTGCTTCACCTGATTGTCCTGCCGATGAGATCGCGCGGTTTTTTATGAAGCATGTCGTGAATCTTTAGGGAGTCCCATCAAACATCATAAGTGATCATGATCCTCGAGTCACTGGAAGGTTTTAGATAGAATTGTTCAAGTTGATGGGTTCAGACTTGAACTTTTCTACTAGCTTTCACCCCCCAAAGTGATGGCCAGACGGAAAGGGTGAATGCCTTACTGGAGTAATACTTGAGGCACTTTGTGATTGCTAATCAAAAAGATTGGGCAAGATTACTTGATGTAGCCCAATTCTCCTTCAACTTCCAGAGGAGCGAGTCTACGGGCAAGAGTCCCTTTGAGATAGTCATGCGTCAACAACCTATGACCCCACATGCCTTAGCGACAAATTACGATGGGAAGAGTCTTGCAGCATTCAAGTTTGCTAAGCATGACATGAACAAGCGGAGTTGGCTACGGCCTACTTGAACAAAGTTTCTAAAAGAATGAAGAAGTGGGCCGACAAAAGAGAAGGCATGTTGAGTATCAAGAGGGGAATTTAGTCCTTGTCAAGTTGTTGCCCCAACAATTCAAAACCTTAAGGAAGGTGCATAAAGGGTTGGTGTGCAAATACGAGGGTCCATTTCCGGTACTCAAGCATGTAGGTAAGGTCTCCTATAAGCTTCAACTCCCTGCCAAGTTAAAGATTTTTCCTGTCTTCTATGTTAGCATACTAAAACCCTACCATGGAGATGAGGAAGATCCCTCAAGAGGCGAATCCAAAAGGGCTCCTACTGCGATGGTAACATCTTTTGACAAAGAGGTAGAGTGCATTTTGGCTGATCGCTTAATCTGTCGATGTGGTGTTCCTAACTATCGGGAATACTTAGTGAAGTGGAAGAATTTGACCGAGACAGAGGCAAGTTGGGAGCATGAAGATGCCTCATGGAAATTCAAAAACCATATCGAGCGGTTCAAAGTCGATGGTGCGACGGAAACGTCGCAAACTTGAGTGGGGAAGGGTGTTACGCCCCGCTCATTTGGCTCCCAAGAATCCAAATGTTGTTGATGGCTCTAAGGTCTTCTATATATACTGCTCACCCAAAAAGATTGAGAAAGACCCTAGAACATGGTGGACACTTTTAGAGTGATCAAGAGAGGTCTTGGCCATGCTAGAAGACTCTAGTTAGTACTACTAAGTCCTAGAAGGCTCTAGACAAGGCCGAAAGGTGCTAGATGGGTTGGACGGTCCTAGAACCTCTTAGAATGACTTAGAAGAGCCAAGATGGTGGGTGAACCTCTTAGAAGGATCTAGACCCTGTTTTGTTCTAGAATTCTCTATGTAAATATCTACAAAGATATTATCACCTTAGTTGAGAATAATCTAGACCCTTTGTAAGATCATGCCATTTGGCATGATCTTAACTCTTAGTTGGTTTAGGCTTTGCCTATATAAAGGATCCCTTGGGTTCATTTATACACAAATCCCATTTGTGAGAGTTTTAAGCATTCTAAGAGTAATACAAAGCTTTCATTCACATAAACTATCTCATCTTTACCACTTTGTCTCAAAAGCTTACTCTAAGTCCCTTTCTTGAGTGTTGGTAGGCTAACTTAGTACGACGGACTGTGCTAAGTGCCACACGATTGTCTAGTTTAAGGCTAGGATTATAACAATTTACTAAGGATAATTTTGTCATTTATTATTAATTTTCCCGATTTAGCTTATATGAGAAATTGGATTTAAAAAAGGATAGTGCTAGGATCCTCACCTAATTTATCATTGTCGTGGCAAATTAATTATCACAATTGAATTCTTGAATTTAAATATACCACAAATATATTTAATATTATTCACTATTTGTACGATGATAAATCATATGCCATATCAAGTTGTATTAAAAAGGGATTTGAAGTGGAATATTTAGTATTTTTTTTTTAAAAATAGTCGAATTAAATGGCTATGACTTTTGTAATAAAAAATCAAATTTAAGAGTGGCTTTTTATTTATTTATCTTCTAATTCAAAACAAAGAGACTTCATAAAAGAATTCTCAAAACAAAGGAGTTTCTTAAAAAACAAAAGTTGAAATACAAATATTTTCTAACTCATAAACAAAAAAGATAGCTTATGATAAGAAAAGAATAGGTATCCATTAGAGCTAGCTTGTGAGAATTATGTATTAGGTCGGAATTCGAGAGTTTGACTCTAAAAGTACCTGAATTATTATTATTTTTTAATAAGTAAATATCATTAGTCACGAAGGATATTAATAAATAAATTGTTCCAGAATAAAAAATACAAAAACAGTTTCAGCTGTTTTATAGATTGCCGAAATTTTTGCAGTTTTCTACATGTAGATATTTATTTTTCTCTCTCCTTTCAAAAAAGTGAATTTATTTATGTCTTTTCTGAAAATTTTCCGAAAAGCTAGGAAAATGATGAAAACTGAAATTGTCTTAGTCGCAATTCGTTTCGAATTGACCATTCTACGGTACTAAGGATTAACTTCTTCCTGTAGTTTGCAAAATTTTTCTGCTTGAGCCGATCTACACTTTGCTATTGGTTTTTAATTCTCGTTACATATTTGTTTAATAGTCTTCGCCTTAAAAAATTTGGATTTAATAGGGTTTTAGTCTGCTATTAATCTTAGGCCCCTTTAGCTTCGGGCATATTTAATTATGTGTAATGAAAATAAATTTTGAAATGCTGTGCGAGGACTAAAATTAAGGAAAATAATTCCCTTATTCTCATTTTTGTTATGAATTAAAAAACGTGGCATCATTAGAAATTAGTAAACATGGCCTAATTAAATGTGTAATTATGTTGGTGATTTTGATTATCAAGTCATTATTATAAGAGCTCTAATTTCATTTTTAATAAAGTACGTATTTGAAGATTGTTATCGTATTGTAGGGATGTAATTATTCGACAGTGACATGTATTCCAGTTATTGATATTAGTGCCCGAAGCTAATTTTCATGTATCGGTTGATTAGATATCTGATTTCTGAAGTATATAGTTCTTTGTTTCTTTTATGTTACTGACGTACGGGGCTGGTAACGAAGTTATGGCTATATATTTATATATATCTCGCAAATTCAATAATTTTTTTTTCTGTATTTTTTTTAGCGATTGGATCCTCCTCTAATTGTGATCTAATGATTATAATAAAATATATCTAATTGTGATCNTGTATTGGTGCCCATATATATATATATATAATGATTACCGACGGTTTTTTGACGGGACGAATCAGATGATTATGGTTTTGATATCACGTTCTTAGCATTTATTACTGTTTTTTCTCGGCTTTGAGTGTATACATACTATAACCTTCTGAACTTACCTTAAGGATTTCGGATATTCTACCAATTCCATGTGCATTTACTGAAAATGAGGTTACCTTAAGGATTTCGATATGCTACCAATTCCATATGCATTTTCTGAAAATTACGTTTGTTTCTTAATTCATTCTCTGTGCCATTGATTTTATTTATGTTATGAGAAGGGAGAAGTCCACTTGTTTAAAATCTAGCCTTTCCCTTAAAATATATTTGATGATGAGATTTTGGCGAAACTTTCGCTTTGTTTCTCAGTGAATTCAAGTTACTATTGCTCGCTCGCTGTGCTGTTATTGTTTCAAGAATTTTGCCTGTTTGAAGAAAATGAAGTAACATACTCTACCTTCTTTTATTAGATTTATTGTCTCTTTGGTAATGATTACTGTTAGATTTATTGTCTCTTTGGTAATGATTACTGTTGTGCGGTCTAAAATCCTATGTCAAGTCGCATGAGTAAGATTAAGTGCGACCTCATCCGAAAGGGTTGCGTGCGACTTCTACCGCATAAGTTGCATGTGACCTCTACTGCATAAGTTGCATGCGACCTCCGCCGCATAAGTTACATGCAACCTCATCTGAAAAGGTTGCATGTGACCTCCACCGCATGAGTTACATGCGACCTCATCCGAAAGGGTTACATGCGACCTCTACCGCATAAGTTACATGCGATCTCCTCTGAATAGGTTATGTGCAATCCGAAAGAAGAGGATACTAGTCTATGATTCGTCAAACGGGTAACCTACAAGGAAAGGGAAACAAAAGTTTCTCTTTCAAGATCGACTAGTTACCACATTTAAGTGATTACCCAATTATATTGTTACTCAAATTGTATTACCCGATTGTATAGTTACCTATTCTCACAATTAGGGACTGTTGTGCAATCTAAAATCCTATATCAGGTCACATGAGTAGGAGTTAAGTTCGACCTCCACCGCATAAATTACGTGCGACCTCCCCCGCGTAAGTTATGTGCGACCTCCTCCACATAAGTTACGTGCGATCTCCTCTGCATAAGTTACGTGCGACCTCCTCTGTATAAGTTATGTGCGACCTCCTTCGAAAGAAAAGGAAACAAGTCTCTGCTTCGTCAAACAAGTAACCTATATGGAAAGGGAAACAGAAGTCTCTCTTTCATGATCGACCAGTTACCAGTTTTAAGTGGTTATCTAATTATGTCGTTATTCAAATTCTATTACCCGATTATATAGTTACCTATTTTCACAATTAGGAACATTGAGTTACCCTCATCTATATAAAGGGAGCTCAATGTTTCAGACGGGGGATCTTTAAAAAAAAGGGGGGAGAGGCAAAAAGAATTCTTAAGAGTATTCTCTTCTTTTCAGATAACACATTGTAATTTTGAGTTATTGTAATTCTCCAGAATATAGTGAAAAACAGTGGATTTAAGCTCATCTTTTTCAGGGTTGAACCACTATAAAATCTTTGCTTCTTTGTTTGCTTTGATTAAGAACATTATACACACAAGCCACATTTCATAATTTTTTCTAAAATTTATTGTTGACAAAACTTCCATCAACAATTGGTGCTAGAAAGAGGGCTATTCCGGCAAAACACTGTCAAATTTCACTTTTTTAATAATGGTAAACACTAGAAACACTACCAGAGTGACCGGAACTAGCCAAAACCAACCCCAAAGCACTGCTGCTACACAGGCAGACCCCGCTCAGGATCAACCTACTATGACCGCAACAGAGAACCTTTCCCAGAGATAGGATCGTATGGAGGAGACACTAGTGAACCTTCAGCAAGTCACTAACCAGATCAATGACACCCTACGACGACTTGCTGAAGGGCAGATGGTGACCCCACCACAACATGAACGTCCCAAAGAACGTCCTGCTCAATTACCTGAGAAAGGAATACAGATCCTAGAGACAAGAAGATGCGGCCAGCCAAGAACCCAGCAAGAGCGTCATGAAGATCGCATCTCCAAAGGAAAA
>JXTB01000241.1:135891-151342 GCA_002914805.1 Parasponia andersonii | reverse complement strand
AAATATATATGTATATATATTTTCATCATCATCGTATTATGTTACCTTGCTTGCTGACACATCTGTACAGAGATGGTTATTGGTAGTAGACTGCAAACACTACCTTCCACTCTGGGGTCCATGGCAAAGTCCAAGGTACGAGAGAGCACACCTCTATCGTCATTGAAAGGGAAAGAGAAGGTCGACACTTCCAAAAAACGAAAAGTCATCTTTGAGGATATCCCGACAAGCTCGCCTCCTCCACAGCCTAAAACTATAAGCCGTCCTGAACCATCCAAGGAGACTACCACCTCTTTGGAACCAAACTAGGTTGATAAGGACGACGAGCTCTTTACACTCCTTAATCAATTACCAGAGAAGTCTGGTATGAGCGCAGCCTTTATTGATTGCTTCACTTCCGAAGAGGGCTGGGAGAGGATGAAGCGACGATCTGCCAAGGTTGCCTTCGGTTCTACGATGAGGATGTTGGAAAATGTAAGTATATATATATATATATATTTTAATGAATTTTTCTGATATTGATGTGTTATATTTTCAGACTGCTACAGCTACTGTCCTGATGCATGACCCAGTTCTCGAGTGTTTGGAGAAGGCCGAAAAAGTCGGTGAGATAACTCAAGCATTCGAGGACTTAGAGAAAGCTCACGAGGAGGAGAAAAAAGCCTTCGATTTAGAGAGGCAGCAGCTACTCGAAGGTCTGGCCAAAGAGAGGTTCGAAAAGGAGAAGCTCGAGGAAAAAATTAAAGATCTTGAAAAGACTTTCTCCGAGCATCAGGATCGCATGAAGGAGGTAACAACAGAGGTGGCACACAAGGCTGTTGAAGAGTTCAACACTACTGAAGTCAAGGAGCTCGAAGACAAAGCCAGTGACATCGCCTCGTCGACCATCATATACAACATCTTCTGCAAGCATCCGGACTTGGCTTTTCCATCCTCGACGAAGACGTGGTCGAGCTTGTCCATTGTTGGAGGGAAGATGAAGCTACCAAGACTGGAGACGGTGGGGCGAGCACGTCTGCACAATAATAATGTGATTATTTTTAATTTTTTACTTCAGAACAATACGGACTTGGTCCCCTCTTATTTGTATTTCTTTGCTTGCATATAGGTGCGAGCTTTTATCAATGAATGAATGCTTTCCTTATTAGATATTTATTCCTGCAAAACAATCAATACACTAAGTCGTAATATAGAAGATAATTAATTTAACTAAGTAGTCAATTACTAAGTGGCTGATCGGTACGCTATTGTGATTTGAATCCAATACACTTAAAATAGTTGTGTTAGGATAGATTAGGTCGCTTAAGAAAACAGCAAGTATGAGTGATGCAAACTCAATACTGTTTTTCAAAAGTTCCATGGCAAAATGTAAATATAGCAATATATCACATCGAACAATGAACATTTTGCTTAGTTACTTTATTGTTCGAGGAGGAAAATTGCGTAATACGACATACTAAGGCATGAAGTGAGGAGAAAATCCTAAGATTTTAAGGAATTTTAGATAATCCCACTACCCCCCGAGTCTTATGGTGTTCGAAGACTGCCATAAAACTATAAAGAGTACCAAATCGAATGATCAATGAGGAGACACCCTTATTGATGATGACGAATGACGACCAACGAATGAAGATTACAAATGACGATTAACGAATGACGATCAACGAATGACGATCAACGAATGATGATTACGAATGAGGATTAACAAATGACAACAGACGAATGACGAATAAGTAGATCTTTATTGATGAATGACGAAAACATGAAGATATACATGAAAATTTACTGATAATATCAACGAAGTTGTTCTGCATTCCAAGCATGCTCGATCTTTTGTTCGCCAGTGCGAGCTAACTTATATGTCCCAGGTCGAATAATAGCATCAATAACATACGGTCCTTCCCAAGAGGGTCCAAATACTCCAGCACCGTGCTCTTTATTATTAGGTAGGACTTGCCGAAGAATAAGGTCACCAACTTCAAACCCTCTTCGTCTGACTTTAGAGTTATAATATCGAGCAGTGCGCTGTTGATATGATGCGACTCGAAGCTGAGACTGCTCGCACCTTTCTTCTAAAAGATTGAGCTCAATCCTCATTAGTGTTTTGTTGCGATCTTGCTCATATTTTGATCATCGTAGAGAGCTCGTACCAATTTCAACCGGAATCATTACTTCATATCCATAAGCTAAAGAGAATGGACTCTCTCCGGTAGTTGTTTGTTGAGTGGTGNTTAGGTCGCTTAAGAAAACAGCAAGTATGAGTGATGCAAACTCAATACTGTTTTTCAAAAGTTCCATGGCAAAATGTAAATATAGCAATATATCACATCGAACAATGAACATTTTGCTTAGTTACTTTATTGTTCGAGGAGGAAAATTGCGTAATACGACATACTAAGGCATGAAGTGAGGAGAAAATCCTAAGATTTTAAGGAATTTTAGATAATCCCACTACCCCCCGAGTCTTATGGTGTTCGAAGACTGCCATAAAACTATAAAGAGTACCAAATCGAATGATCGATGAGGAGACACCCTTATTGATGATGACGAATGACGACCAACGAATTAAGATTACAAATGACGATTAACGAATGACGATCAACGAATGACGATCAATGAATGATGATTACGAATGAGGATTAACAAATGACAACAGACGAATGACGAATAAGTAGATTTTTATTGATGAATGACGAAAACATGAAGATATACATGAAAATTTACTGATAATATCAACGAAGTTGTTCTGCATTCCAAGCATGCTCAATCTTTTGTTCGCCAGTGCGAGCTAACTTATATGTCCCAGGTCGAATAATAGCATCAATAACATACGGTCCTTCCCAAGAGGGTCCAAATACTCCAGCACCGTGCTCTTTATTATTAGGTAGGACTTACCGAAGAATAAGGTCACCAACTTCAAACCCTCTTCGTCTGACTTTAGAGTTATAATATCGAGCAGTGCGCTGTTGATATGATGCGACTCGAAGCTGAGACTGCTCGCACCTTTCTTCTAAAAGATTGAGCTCAATCCTCATTAGTGTTTTGTTGCGATCTTGCTCATATTTTGATCGTCATAGAGAGCTCGCACCAATTTCAACCGGAATCATTACTTCATATCCATAAGCTAAAGAGAATGGACTCTCTCCGGTAGTTGTTTGTTGAGTGGTGCAATAAGCCCATAACACTTCAGGGAGTACCTCTGGCCAAGCCCCTTTATGCTCTTCCAACTTTGTCTTTATATTATGTTTAAGTATTTTATTTATCGCTTCGACCTTTCCATTGGCTTGTGGATGAACAACAGCAGAGAAATTCTTCTTCATGCCTAAGTTGTTGCAGAAGTTATAAAACTCGTCACAGTCAAATTTTTTCCCATTATCAGAAATTATGGTATGTGTTATTCCATAACTATAGATTATAGATTTGTAAACAAAATCTATCATCTTTTTTGCGGAAATGGTACCCAAAGCTTCAGCTTCTGTCCACTTGGTGAAATAATCGACTGCGACCACTGCATACTTCAACCTACCTCATGCCAATAGAAGTGTTCCGATAATATCAATTCCCTATACTGCAAATGGCCATGGACTGGCCATTGGAGTAAGAGGAACCGATGGCATTCTTGGAACAGTTGCAAATCATTGGCATTTGTTACACCTCCTAGTAAATTCCATCGTATCCTTCTTCATGGTCGGCCAAAAATACCCTTGTCTTAGAATCTTGTTAGCAAGTGCCTGCCCCCCGGAATGATTTCCGCATATTTCTTTGTGAATCTCCCTCATAATGTAGTCCACTTTTTCTTTATCGACACATAACAATAGCAGCGCACTAAAACTCCTTCGATAAAGCTTCTCGTCATAGCGAACTACTTTCATTTGAAGTCACTTTGCGTCGTCTTTGTTTTCGAGGAGATCGCCATTTTGTATATACTTCATTATAAGATCTACCTACGATGATCTTTTATCAACCGTCATAGCTATTTGAGGCTCTGCTTCGATACTAGTTTTTGTAAGAAACTCGACAGGGACCACCTTTAATAATTCGGCATCTTTTGTTGAGGTGAGTTTAGCTAGGGCATCTGCTCGAGTATTCTTAAGGCGAGGAAGAAGCTGAATATTATAGGCAGTGAATGTCGAAAACAATCTTTGTACCTCCTGCAAATAAGTCATTATTCTCTTTCCCCTTGCTTGATATTCGCCATTTACTTGACAAACGACCAGCTGGGAATCACTGTATACCTCAATTACTTCGACCTTCATTTCTTGTGCGAGCTTTAGCCAGCTATCAGTGCTTCATATTCTATCTCATTATTTGATGCTGAAAATTTGAAGCGAAGTGCACAATGAATATTATACCCTTCAGGACTTTTTAGTACTAAGCCCGCACTAGCTCCATTTTCATTCGACGATCTATCGACATAAAACTTCCACAATCTGGATAAATCTGTAGCAGGCTTTTCGATTACTTCTGTGGGAAGATCGACATCATACGTGAATTCTACAATGAAATCTGCAAGGGCTTGCCCTTTGATCATCGTGCGAGGTTGAAAATTGATGTCGAACTGACTCAACTCAATTGCGCACTTAAGTAGTCGCCCGAAAGCCTCGGGTTTTTGCAGAACCTACTTTAATGGAAAGTTCGTGAAAACTTTGATGGTGTGCGCATGAAAATAAGGTCGAAGTTTCTTAGATGCGATAATGAGTGCTAATGCCAATTTCTCCATCTCTGGATATCTTGTTTCAACATCAAATAATCTTTTACTTACGTAGGATACTGGTCACTGTATCTTTTTATATTCCTGAATTAACACAGCGTTTGCCGTATATTTAGAAATAGCGAGGTACAAATATAATTCTTCCCCTGGATTTAGCGTCGATAGGAGTGGAGAAAAACTCAAGTGTATTTTTAATTCTTAGAACGCCTGCTCGCATTCTTCTGTCTACTCGAACCTCTTCGAACCTTTCAATACTTCAAAGAATTGTTGGCACTTATCCGTTGACTTAGATACAAATCGACTCAATGCGGCCACTCTTCCTGCCAGGCTCTGCACATCTTTGGGTTTGCGAGGAGATTGCATATCAATTAGCGCTTGTATCTTCTGTGGGTTAGCTTCAATGCCTCGTTGATCGACCATAAAACCCAGAACCTTTCCAGTTCCTACCCCGAATGCACACTTTTGAGGATTCAGCTTTATTTGATATTTTCGGAGAATTTTGAACATCTCATCAAGATGTTTGATGTGATCTTCGGCTTTCTTCGACTTCACCAGTATGTCATCAATATATACCTCCATTGTCTTGCCAATTTGTTTTACAAACATCATATTGACAAGACGCTGGTAGGTTGCTCCTATATTGATGAGTCCGAAAGGCATCTTTTTGTAACAGTATAATCCCCGATCAGTGATGAACAAAGTGTGCTCCTCATCTAGTTCGTACATAGGGATTTGATTGTATCTAGAATACGCGTCCATGAAACTTAAGAGTTCATGCCCCGACATCGCATCTACAAGCTGGTCGATTCTTGGAAGGAGAAAGCTGTCCTTTGGGTAGGCTTAGTTGAGATCTGTGAAATCGATGCATGTTCTCCATTTCCCGTTAGGCTTCTTTACCAAAACTGGGTTTGTAAGCCAGTTCGGATAAAAAGATTCCCTGATAAATCCAATTTCGAGTAACTTTTCTACCTCTTCTTTCAGCGCGACGTAGCGTTCTGGATTCATAACTTTTCTTTTCTACCATACAGGCTTCTTTGTTGGATCTATGTTAAGACAGTGGCATATGATATTCGGATCGATCCCAACCATGTCCGAATATTGCCATGTGAAGACATCCAAATTAGATTCCAGAAAAGTGACCAATGAAGCTCGCACAGGTTCTTAAAGCCTCGATCCAATTTTTAAAATCTTGGAGGACCTGTCAAATAGCAAATCCTCCAAGTCTTCAATGGGACCCGTTTTGACCTCTCCTTCAATTTCTCGAGGGTTGAGGTCTTCACTTGTCGTTTTGATTGACGTTTCGCCTGACGCTTCGACTGACGTTTCACCTGACGTTTCGCCTGATGCTTCTCTTTGGACCATCATCGTGTGAGGTGTCGCATCCTTTGCTGCAAGCTTTAAGGAGTCGTTATAACAAGTCCTCGCATCATATTGGTTGCCACGCACCTCACCTACTCCTTGTTAAGTCGGGAATTTCATAGCGAGATAATAGATCGATGTTACTGCTAGAAGTTCCCTCAGTGTTGGTCTTCCCAGTACAGTATTGAATGCAAAGGGGTAATCTACAACCAAGAACTAGGTCATTACCATTGAAATCCTAGGGTAGGTTCTAACGTTGACCATTAACTCGATCACCCCAATAGGCATTATGCTATTACCAGTGAATCCATAGAGTGGAGTGACGGCGGGCTTTAGGTCGCTTTCATTCAACCCCATCTTTTTAAAGGCGTCGTAATACAGGATGTCAATAGCACTTTTGTTATCGACCAATACTCGCCATAATTGCGTGCTTCCATAATTGGTCTTTATGACCAACGCATCATTATATGGATAATAGACTTCCCTCGTGTCTTGTTCCGTGAAGGTAATATCCATATCCGGTACTCACTGAAGCTTTCGTGGTCGCTATTCGATGTGCATGACATTGGTCAATGGCTGCTGTCGAGCTTCTCGCACATACCTATCCTGCGCTCTCTTGGAATCTCCCCCAACGTGCGGTCCTCCGAAAATAGTTCGCACCTCACGCTGAATTTCTGGAGGTCGCTATCGATTTTCCTCTCACCTTTCATTATTCTGTTTAGAGTACTACTGTAGCCACCATTCTTTAATCAATCTTTCGATCTCATCTTTCAAGGCAAAGTAGTTATTGGTATCGTGTCCAATGTCATTATGATACCGACAAAACTTGTTGGGGTCGTGCCTCGCTCTATCTCTTTTCATTGGTTCCGGTTGACGATACTGCTCCTGTTGGTTTGTGACCGCATAGATATGATCTATAGGTGCGTTCAATTCAGTATAATTATTGAACATCATGGGAGCTCTTGGAATCTCCTGCTTTTTCTATTTGGGCTGCTTCTCAGTCGATTGTTCACTACTCCTTTTATTCGACTTCTTATTATTGTTGTTGTTGTTTGTTGTCGCATCTTTGACAGCATCCTTTCCTCCTCTCTTTATCGTCTTAAGGTTTTTGCATGAAGATTCCACCCTTAGATGCCGACCAACTCTTTGATAGAAGTCTTCAAGGGTTTTGCATTCTCGCTCAAGTAAATCTTCCCAGAGTTTAGTTTCTGGTTGCACCCCAGCCATCATTAGAGTTAAAACTCCTCCTTTAGGTGGGTTGTTGACCTTTTCTAATTCTGAGGTAAAGCAATTTAGGTAAGATCGTAGAGATTCCTCCGGACCTTATCGAATAGCAGACAGACTGACTAGTGGAACAGTGAAATTCTTCGCAGCCTGGAATTACCTCAAGAACGCAGTTTGGAGTTGTTACCAGGATGAGATTGAGCTGGACTTGAGTCCTCAGAACCACTTCTTTGCTGCTTCCGTGAGAGTTACAGCAAAATACCTGCAACGTGCGAGATCTTCAACACAATGAAGTTCCATCAGGTCGCTGAAGTGATCTATATGGTCCTGTGGATCAGTTTTCCCATCAAAAGTGTTTATGGTGGGAAGTTTAAATTTGGCAAATAAGGCGGCAGCTCGAATCTCCTCACTGAATGGCGATTGACAATACCCATTAGCGAGCTCATCGTCCCAACCAGCAAGTGCATCTAAAGCAATCCTCAGATTATAAACATCAACGTTCAGAGGGAAAACATTCTCTCTTACTGGTGGCAGGAGTGGCCTTTGATCATTGTCACGATATAAGGCGGGTTGGTTTGGTAGGGTGTGCTGCGACCTTAGGGACTCTGATGAAACAGTGCGACGAGATCGGCTTTGGTCGTTGTGATACGATTTGGATTGCTCCTGACTACGTCGATGATCCAGATGTTGTCTCAGGTCTGTATGACTCTGTCGAGATTCCCTACTGATCCTTTCAAAGACACTCCTCGATTGACCTTTTTGCTCGTGTTCCAGATAATCACGATTGACGGTTGCTCTCTGGGAAGGTTATTCACGATCACGATCAGTGCTTGAACTTTCAGTACCAGGTACCAAAGGCAAGTCTGCGACCTTACCTTTTCCCTTAGAGATGAAATCTCCTCGATGCTCTTGCCGGGCTTTAGATTGGTCGCGGTTCCCTGTCTCCAGAATCTAAATTCCTCTCTGAGTTTGTTGAGCAGGACGTTCGTGCTGTGGTGGAGTTAGTATATATCCCTCAGCAAGTCATCGTAGAGAGCCATTAATCTGACTTGTAATTTGCTGAAGGTTCACCAGTGCTTCCTCCATGCGATCCTGTCTCTGGATAATATTTTCCGGTGCGGTCACGGTAGGCTGATCCTGAGCAGGATCTGTCTGTGTAGCAGCGGTACTTTGGGGATGATTTTGGCTAGTTCCGGTGTTTCTGGTAGTATTTCTGGTGTTTTTCATTGTTCAAAGAAACTGAATGGACAAAATTTTCTTCCGGAATAGCCCTCCTTCTAGCGTTAATTATTGACGGAGGTTTTGTCAATAATAAATTTAGGAAAATTATAAGATGTGGCTTGTGTGTGAAAAGGGATAATTAACTAAAGTAAACAAAGAGATGAGAATTTTATAGTGGTTCAGTCCCAAAAAAGATGAGCCTACGTCCACTGTTTTTCACTATTTTCTGGAGAATTACAAGAACTCAAAATTATAACGTGTTGTCCGAAAAGAAGAAACAAGAGTTTAAAAGGTTTTTCCAAAAATTCCCCCAGAAGAATCCCCCATCGAAACATTGAATTCCCTTTATATAGGTGAGGATAGCTCAATGTTTCCCAATTATGAGAATGGGTAACTGTATAATCGAACAATACAATTTGAGTAACAATATAACTGGGTAATCACTTAAATGAGATGACTGGTCGATCTTTAAAGAGAAACTTTTGTTTTCCTTTCTTTGTAGATTACCCGTTTGACGAAACTTAGTCTAGTTTCCTTTTTATTCTAGTCGCACTTAACTGTTTCGGAAGAGGTTACACTAACTTATGTAGTAGAGGTCGCACGTAACTCTTTCGGAAAAGGTCGTACTACTTATGTGGTGGAGGTCACACGTAACTCTTTTGGAAGAGGTCGCACTAGCTTACTCATGAGACCTAACATACACTTGGTCAACTTTTTTCTTTCATGGTATTGACCAACATACAGAATTTTAGATCATACAACAATCATCAATGCCCATCATCTTGGAAGTCGACTTCTAGATTTTAGCTTTTGTTTTTGTATAGCTGATTTTAGAATTTTAATAGATAGATATATATGCACACATAGAGGGGGGCATGTATGATATTTTGGCGCGTTTTGATCTTTGGATTTTGTTTTGTTTTATCTCAGAATTTTTCTGTTTATTGGTTGATTTATATTTCTGATTTCCTTTTTGTTAGATGAATTAGGACCAAATATATAGTATTTCATTTTTGTGGACCTATCTGCACTCTGCAGAGTACGAACTCCCCACTCTTTTTTTTTTTTTTTTTCCGGATGGTGGTTTGTTGTGTAAAGACAGCGCTTATCCATGCATGTCGATATGGGGCACCGCCGATGTGAGTTCCTGAGTAATTTTTTAAGTATGAACCTAAAGCCTTTTAGTCGGACTAAAGCACACATAGGTAGGAACTGTGTTTTTAATACCTTTAGTTTTATTTGGATCAAATAAGTGTGTATGTGTTCTTTTTTACAGAAAAATACTATTTCGTATTAGGTCATTAGAGAGGACTGACTACTAAGTTGTAGAGAAGCACTTCCTTTTGGAGCTGTAAATGGCCATGTAGTATGTATATAGAACTTGTTGTGGCTGGTTTTGTTCCAAGTGCTTCGTATGATATTTCTATCTACTCAGATAGAAAATAGAAGGCTTTGATGATGCCAATGTTTGGATCAAGCATTACCAAAGGTATGCTACTTGCTTGTTCTCTTTGCTAGATAGAATTGAAAGATAGTTAAAGTGAAATCTAAGTAGCTAATGCTACTGAACCTCGATCGCTTCATGCTTGTAAGGTTTTGCAGCAGCCTAATAAGAAATCACTTTCTTTAACAAGAAATTCTTCCCATTAGCTACCCGCATAGATGACGGGTACCCTTCCTTTTTTCTGATGGAATTACTAAATTCTTAAAGAGAAGAGTGATGCCACTTTGTGCAGATATAGTCATTACAAGATTTTGCCATGCATATCATTTTATCTTTAATTTTTATTTTCTTGCTATTCTACCATGCATATCTTTTTATCTTTAAGTTTTTATTGTTGCCATTTATTTATTCTATTCCAGTGCAATTAATGAGTTGTTCAAGCGTGCATATAAGGCAGCAGATGGTGGTGTCACTGCTCTTCACGTGGCTGCTTTGAGTGTTATGTTTTAGTATTGGATGGGCAAGCATTTAATTTTTTGCATTACACCATCCATCACTTGAAGATGCATCCAAGCGATTCTGAATACCTCTTTTACTTTCTGTTTTCCTCTAAAGGATATTTTTACCTGTCATGGTTAGACTGCATTCAACCATAGTATCACCGGTCAAGAGCATGAACGACCTGATCTTGTCTTTTTTCACACATACTTTATCTGCTAATTTAATTGTTTAACTGAGGGAAAAAAAAAAAGGTATTTCAATGTAAAGAGGAAAGCTATTTACAAAATTAACTTGTTTTGTTATATCCTTTTCTGGCTTCCTTTCCGGATAAGTGGCCAAAAGCTGATTCTTGGAATTTTGGCCCTGAGCCACAGCTAAAAGCTGAAGCTAGCCTGTATAGATTATTTGTTTTAGTGAACATTTTAAAGCACTAAAAGTAACCTTCAATATTTATGAAAATACCAAGCAAATAATCCTCTAAAATACAATCTTGCAGAAATAAACTTGTTTAAGCTCCTATTGCACGAATGGAAACTATAAGACTAATTATTTCTCTTGCTGCTCAGAACAAATAGAAAATTCATCAGATGGATGTAAAGTCTGCATTTCTAAATGGAGTTCTTAAAGAAGTTTATATCGAACAACCATTGGGTTATGAGGTGAAAGGGCATAAAGATAAGGTTTTGAAGCTAAAGAAGGCTCTTTATGGTTTAAAGTAAGCACCAAGAGCATGGAACAGCCGAATTGACAAATATTTCCAAGAGAATGGATTCATTAAGTGCCCTTATAAACATGCTCTCTATGTTAAGACTAAAGATGGAGATATTCTGATCCTATGCCTGTATTTCGATGATCTCATATTCATTGGAAGTAATCTAAGGATGTTTGACGAATTCAAGAGAGTAATGACACATGAGTATGATATGACAGACATCGGACTTATGGCATACTACCTCGGCATAGAAGTCAAGCAAAAGGAAGAAGTCATCTTTATCTCTCAAGAAATCTATACAGAAGAGATCCTGAAGAAGTTCAATATAGATGATTGCAAGCCGATAAGTACACCTGTAGAGTGCGGAATAAATTATTTAAAGATGATGAAGCAGAAAAGGTAGATCCAATACTTTTTAAGTGCCTTGTTGGATGCCTTCAATACCTCACATGTACAAGGCCCGACATTCTCTATATAACTGGACTAGTGAGTCATTATATGGAAACTCCAACAACTACTCACTTCAAAGCTGCAAAGAGAAGGTAAGATTAATCTTGGCTTATTCTATTACATTTCTAATGATTACAAACTCATTGGTTACAGTGATAGCAATTGGGCCGGAGATACTAATGATCAAAAAAGCACAACTGGTTTTGTATTTTTCATGAGAGAAACCGCCTTCACCTAGGTATCCAAAAAATAACTGATTATCATCCTTTCAATATGCGAAGCTGAGTACGTAGCTACTAAATCAGATGTTAGTCATACAATCTGGCTAAGAAGGTTATTGAAAGAGTTAGACATGCCTGAAAAGGAGCCAATGGAGATTTGTATCGACAATAAGTCAGCAATAGCTTTGGCTAAAAATCCAGTCTTTCATGACCAAAGTAAGCATATCGACACTCATTATCATTACATAAGAGAATGTGTTACAAATAAAGAAGTACAATTAGAGTATGTGAGATCACATGATCAGATTGCTGATATTTTCATCAAGCCACTCAAGTTTGAAGACTTCGCAAGATAAAGGGGGGTGTTGAAAATAAACTTGTTTAAGCCCATAAAAAGTATTCTAGGCCCATCAACATGAGGCCCAATAAGTTAGAGTTAGCCTAAGTACAAAGCTCATAAAAGAAGAAGTCTAAGTTAAAATTGAAGAAGCCTTCCACCTAAAATCTTCTTGTGTTAGCTAGATATTAGTTTTTTTCATGTGAATTATTTGATTACTTAGATTATTATTAGAAGTGTGTAGAAGAAAATATGTGTGGCTTAAGGATTTTGTAATTTTTTATTTGTGTGGTTCTCATTATTTCTCATGTAGTATAAATACCCCTCCTGATTTGAGTTCTAAGTATCAAGTAAGAAGTAAAGCTTCTAAGAGTGAAGAGAAGAGAGAAAGAAGCGTAGCTTCTATTTAGTGAGTGAGCTTGAAGAGTGAAGTTGAGAATTTTCTCTTGTAAAATTATTTGAGTAAATAATAAAGTTTGTTTTACTTTCTAACAAAGTGATATCAAAGCGAGGTTGTGAGTTCTCATGAAATTCTAAGTATACTCTGTAGTTGCAGCTTTGATTGATCTTCCACATCAGAATAGAATTATTGATATTGAGAGTATTATCTATTTATTCCAAACATAGTATTATTACATATCAAATCGAAGAGCTCGACAAGACGAAAACACTATCGTAAAAATCAGCCAATCGGAGTCTGAACGAGTCTGAATGAGTTATCGGAAGTTTGCAGTCATAATTGAGACAATCACCAAGTTAAGCCGAGTCAAAGCCATTTGACCAAGCCGTCATAGCCATCGACCAAGCCACCAGAGACATTAAACTGCGCCGTTGACTGCACCGTTGACATTTGACCAATGTTGACCATTGATCGAGTGTTGACTTTGACTGTTGACTTTGACCAAGTCGATATACAAGTCAATCTTAAGGCTTTTCGATATTCCAGAACAATCCGTATAGTCGAAATTTCCAAAAGCTTACTCTGTTAAGAGTTATGGCTACCAGCAATTTAGTATCTCTCTAAATTCCACCACTTCAAGGTAGCAACTTTGATAATTGGACGATCAAAATGAAAGTCGTCCTTGGAGCACATGATGTTTAGGAAGTAGTATAGAAAGGGTACGAAGAGCCAAGAGATGAGGCAATATTATCCTCAACGCATAAGAATAGTTTAAAATATCCAAGAAAGAGAGACAAAAAAGCTCTCTTCCTCATCTACTAGGCCTTAGATGACTACGGGTTTGAGAAAATTTCAAGTACAACCTCCACTAAGGAAATATATGAGAAACTTCAAATTTCATACAAGGGAGAAGAAAATGTTAAAAAGGTCCGTTTTCATACTCTAAGAGAAGAGTTTGATTTACTACACATGACAGAGACTGAGTCAATTTCTGACTATTTTTCAATAGTCTTAGCCATTTCGAATCAAATGAAGCGAAATGGTGAGAAACTTGAAAATATTACAATCATAGAAAAGATTCTTCGATCGTTAGACCCAAAGTTCGAGAATATTATTACTATCATAGAAAAAACTAAAGATTTGGGAGCCATGATGATAGAACAACTCTTGAGTTCTTTACAAGCTCACGAGGAAAATAAAAAGAAGAAGCCAAATTTTAAGGAGCAGCCTCTCAAGATACAACTTACAGAGAAAGAAGATAGCCAATGTAGCGAAAGAAGTCAACGTGGTCGTAGTAGAGGACAAGCCCAAGGACAAAGACATGGTACAAGTCGAGGTCGTGGATGAGGTTAGAATTCCAACATCTATAATTATCATATCAGCAATTTCAAAAAAGGAGAAAGCTCTACAAGAGGTCGTGATAGAGGTCGAATGAACTCAAGGCCTGAGAATCTCAAGTTGAATGTTTCAATTGTCACAAGTTTGGCCATTATGCTAGAGAATGTAGAGCATCCAATAGCAGATTTAAAGAGAAAGTCAATTACATTAAAGAGAAAAAGGAAGAAAATGGCACCGTACTACTAGCATATAACGACAACAACAGAAGACAAGAAAACACATGGTATCTTAACACTGGTACTAGAAATCATATGTGTGGGCATCGATTAATATTTATAGAGCTTGATGAATCAATCAGTGGGAGTGTTTCTTTCGGTGATGATTCAAAAGTAGTGATAAAAAGAAAGGTAAAATTATTATCCACTTGAAAAATGAGGGGCATCAATCTATTTCAAATGTTTATTATGTACCCACAATGAAAACAAACATCTTGAGTTTATGACAACTCTTAGAGAAAGGCTATGATATTCACTTGAAAGATTATAGTCTTTCTATAAGAGATAACAACATGAACTTGATTGCCAAGGTGCTTATGTCAAGAAATAGAATGTTCTTATTGAACATTCAAAATGATATGGAAAAATTTCTGAAAGCATGTTACAAGGATTCATCATGGCTATAGTATTTGAGATTCAGGCATCTCAACTTTGGAGGACAAAAATTACTATCCAAGAAAGAAATGGTGAGAGGCTTGCCATACATCAATCATCCTGATCAGCTTTGTGAAGGATGCTTACTCAGGAAGCAATTCAGGAAAAGCTTTCCAAAAGAGTCGAGCTCAAGAGCCCAGAAACCACTAGAGCTCGTGCATACAGATGTGTACGGTCCTATCAAACCAAGTTCTTTCAGTAAGAGCAATTACTTCTTGCTCTTTATTGATAATTTCTCAAAAAATGGGTTTATTTCTTGAAGCAAAAATCAGAGACTTTGAAGTTTTCAAGAAGTTCAAGGCTACTATAGAGAAAGAAAGCGGTTTTCAAATCAAAGCCATGAGATCTGATAGAGGAGGAGAATTCACTTCAAAAGAGTTTCAAGAATTTTGTGAAGCAAATAAAATTTGATGACCTTTAACCGTTCCAAGATCTCCTCAATTGTAACACCCCCCCAATCCCTCACACGTACGTAAGGGTATTTGTATAAATATTTAGTGAGATCGGGAGACACTACTCGACTTAGAACTGATAAAATCGGGGAAAATTAAAACATTTTAGAAGGAAAAAGGAAATTTCTACTCATAATTATACATACTCTAATGTATACATATATACAACCTCGGTAAGTGGGCCTCTCATGAAAGTTACATAATGCACACACAAAAAATAGGTACAAAATCGTCTATCAGAAAACCACAGCGTCAAAATACTCATATACACAAGCCGCGGTCAGAAAGTCAGCGCTCCTCTTCTAACTCACATATCATCCGTACCTTCTGCAATGTAAGAATATTAATGAGTATAAAACTCAGTAAGTAAC
>JXTB01000241.1:90580-124313 GCA_002914805.1 Parasponia andersonii | reverse complement strand
GAAGATTAAGGAGAGATTTGAGAAGTATGATTTGTTAGAGAAGGCAAAGCAGTGTCCGTTTAAGCAGTTTTTTCTTGCTCCTCCAATGCAAGCATCAGTAGTACTTATACACCAACTACTATTGAGGAAGGTGAAATCCCAAAACCCGGCGGAGTTGCAGTTCTTCATTGGAGATAGCAACTTGAGATTCGGGCTTGGTGAGTTTGCGTTGATAACGGCGTTAAACTTTGCCAAAGATCTAGACGTTGTGAAGTACAAATCTATGTCTAGTAGCATGAGGCTCAAGGAGACATACCTGAATAATGCAGTTAATATGAGATCTGGTAAATTAGAAGCTACATTTCTAAATTGTGAGGAGAAGGAGAACATATGGAAGTTGGGTTTGTGCTACTTGGTAGATGGGCTCTTGATGGCACAGGAGTCAAGCACCAAGATTATGATGGATATGCTCTCTTTTGTGGAGAATGAGGAGGATTTCTTTAATTATCTATGGGGAATGCGATCTTACGAAAGAACATTCCCTAGTTTGAATAAGGACATGATGCATCAGAGGGAAAACTACCTTCAGAAGATGAAAAAGAATAAGAAGGCGAAGGAAGCTAAATACACAATATATGGGTTTAGCATTGCTTTACAGTATTAGGCTTATGAGGCTATTCCCAAGCTTACTGGTGCATTTTCTGAGAACCTTGGTATCAAGTTCCCAAAAATGCTGTCATGAACAAGCAATAAAATACCATCAATGATGGATTGTATTGATGTATTCAAGATTAAGAAAGTAAGTCCGGAAAATTGATTTTATTCTATATAATTAATTTTATAAATTCATAAGTTGATTGAACTTTATTTTGAACTATCTTGCAGCTTGTCACAAAGGCATTATTGAATCCACGGGAGACTGAGAAAGAATTCTATGAACATATATATCACGATCTACAACAGAGCCTCGGCAGTACTGGAGTTGAGGAAGAGGGAATTGATGGTGAGGAGGAGGAGGAGAACAAGAAGGAGGTAGCTGAAGCAAAGCGAGCTGCAGAGGAGGCAGGTATCTTTGACGCTCCCAGAAACAAAGTAGAGGAGGAACCATCCACTGACGTACCTCAGTCATATAAGTTCTATCTTGAGTTGAAGACTGACATCGCTGAGTTGAAGGCAAACCAGATTGAACTGAAAGCGAACCAGGTGATTCTCAATGATAAGCTTGATAGGTTATTGAAGATGATGGAGGAAATCAAAGTACATCGGCAGTCAACTGGTTCTGAATCTGAGGCCACCCAATCGGATGTCCTTCCTGAAGGGTATCAGCCAGGTGAAGATGTCATCATAAGTACTCCTACTAAAGAGCACACTCCTGAAGAGCAGCAAACTCCGGGAGTGAAAAAGTTACAAGTAGCTGAGGTGGCTACAGTTAAATTTGGGAGGAAAAAACAGGTCGATCAACGATCTAAGAGACTCATTGACTACACCGATCCATCAAACAAGAAGTTCAAGGTTAATGATCCATGCAAACCAAACCCATTCCGAAAAATTGATACAAAATAGCTTGATACATTTAGGAGATGGCTTGCAGGACTTATTAATAACCGGAAACCAATCCAGCTTCCCACTGATGATGCTAGTACTGGATTTATAATTAAATTTTTTTTTCTTTATTTTGAAATCCTTTTTTATATTCACTTAAAAGTTCTTGTATTCTTTCCATTTGCAACATATTGACGTGGCTTTTCGGTTGATACAAGAACGCCTTTGGCTTTTCCCAAAGACTTATAGAAAGAAGGTCACCCTTGCGGACACAGTCTACATTGCATGCATGAATGGTCGGTGGGATGCATTCCAAAGAACCTCCAATAAAGCGAAGTTTTTGTGGGATGACCAGCTTACTGACTATGTTAAAAGAGATGCATATCATTTTCAACATGGCTGGGCAGAGGTTGATGAAGTTTACTATCCCTTGAACATCGGTTCAAATCATTGGGTTCTTGTGCAGATAGATCTTCCTGTGCATATGCTCACGGTATATGACTCTGACCAAGTATTATATGATGATGTACGTGTCAAGTAAGCCATGCGTCCAATGATGAAGATGTTGCCATACTTTTTGCTCAATGTAGAAGGAGTCACTAATCGCGATGATCTTGATTTGACTAGAATGACGAAACCGCGTGATTTTGATGTTAGAAGGTTACCTCCCAATGTAGTGTCACAAACAGCGAAGAGGTAATTCAATACAATATAAGGATATTAACAAACATTTCTTCAATTAGTTATTTTGATAGTAACTAGAATTATTTGCTTTTGCAGTGGAGATTGCGGCGTTTTTGTTGTTAAGCACTTGGAATGTCTATTAGCCGACATTCCACTGTCCAATGTTGTTGATGATATTATGTAACATTCAAGACAGAAATTATGTGTAGATTTATTCTACCAGAATATAGAGCCATAGGTATATAATAAATTTTTGTATAGTTGTTAGTTTTGCTCATTTTTTTAAATAATTTTATTTGGAATAGAATAACTGATGTATTGTGCATGCATTATGTTACTGTGCATACTCAGGTTAAAAATTGAAGTCAAAACGAATGAGATATAATTCAGTTTGTTAACCAGAGTCGAAATTCGATGATATTCGTCACTATTTTCGATGACATATAGATGCATTTTGATTCATTTTCGATGATTTTTCGACTATTGCATTTCGATTCGAAATTTCAATGCATTTTCGAGAATTTTTCGATGATTGCAATTTTTTCAAAACATTATATCATTATAATAAAGTAAATAATATTCCAAACTTATTCCAACTAAAATATTAAAATTATTTATTACAACGTTGTACTTAAAATCCTAAAATTAAAATGATGAAATTAATAGTACAAAATTCTCAAGATATTTCATTTGTTGTTAGATTTTCTATATAATATTATTTATTTGAAGCTGTTGGTATCATGTACCTACAAGTTGCCCGATTGTGGCCCTTTCCACTGCAACGGCTACAATGGTGTTACATTATGATCTTCTCCCCTTTTGACTTTGTACGTTTTGTTTTCAGCCGGCCAGTCCACTATACATCTGCTAATATCATCAGGTACATCCCATTCTTCTTCATTTCCCACTGGATATATAGTCTCTGTGTATGAGCACAGCCATGCATCAACTGTATAATACCAAGAACACAAGGAATATGGATTGATGCGTCGACTTAGAGTAGCCGCCAATGCATGCGTACATGGTAGACCTGTCAAATTAAACTTCCTATAACTACAAGTCTTTGTCTGTAAGTTAACTTGACCGTCTCTGTCACCATCCATGACATAAAACTCATAGTGGCTGAGAGGCTGAACAATCAAAGTCTTCGCAACCTCAATACGGTCTTTCAATTTCTTCTCAATCTTTTTCGGTAATAGTTTATTGGATTCTATTGCCAATGTTCGTCTTTCAAAGAACCAAGTTTGTAGTGTATACCTCAGAAACTCTGCCAAAGTTTTGATTGGATACTTCCGTACATCTCTACTCGTGTTATTAAAGCTCTCAGCGTTATTACTTGTCATGATGTTGTAACGAATGGCAGAGAAGTTTGCACGGCTCCATTTCTCAATGTCTATTTCTTCTAAAAAATTAGCAATGGCTTGATCCTTGGCCTTTATCTTCTCAAAATAATGAAGAAAGTCACTCATCTGATAGGATTTTGTCGCCAAGAAGTACTCACTATGGCAATGGTCAGTCTTGAATTTTGCTTGGATATTCATACCAATATGATGTATGTAAGCTCCGTGGTGTGCTTCTGGAAACACAGTCGACAATGCATTCGTAATACTTAGATGTCGGTCTGATACGAAGACCAAGTTCTCAACGTCTCCAATTGCTTCCTTTAGTTTCACGATAAAATACATCCAGGAGTCGTTGTTCTTTGAGTCGACTACTCCAAATGCAACAGGATACAACTGCCTGTTTGCATCTTGTGCAATTGCAGCCAACATTGTCCCTCCACAGTTTGTTTTAAAAAAGGATCCATCCATACATAGTACAGGACGGCATGTTGTTCTAAAGCCCCAAATAGATGCACCCAGTGACATGAAGAAATACTTGAAACATCCTATCTCATCGGTCTCTAAATGCGTGACTGTTCCTGGATTAGTCTTTTCTAATATATATAGGTAAGATAGCAGCTTTTGGTATGAACCATCCACTGTTCCCCTCACATACAGAAGTGCTTTTTCCCTACATCTCCATGCCTTTTCATATGTCATGTTAATCCCATAGTCTTTAGAGAAATCGTCGATTATTGATCGAGGGGTATAATTAGGGTTGGCTGGATTTGTGTACTTTCTCTTAATGCAATGTCCAATAACCTATGGTGCTGCTTGTCTATTGTCCTTATGCCTTATTGCCAATGAACATGTGTGTTTAGGCACATATCTTCGCATCTCAAACATGTCAAATTGCTCCACCTTTCTAGCTCGCAACTGCCACATACAATTGTCGTCTATACAAGTTATAAACCAACAGTCTTTGCCTGACTTTTTTATCAAAATTGTATTTTATTACATTCAAGTACAGCTTCAGCTTCAAGTCTTCCTTATTCTCAAATAGTTGACCGATCACGATTTTCACTGAATTAGAAGATCCAACTGACAAGTTATTAGGTGTTCCCTGCGGCAATTCTCCCTCTGAAAACAAGGGAGCACTCCACTTCGCTTCATCATATACTATTCTTACTCTATGCACTCGACTACTTGAAGTTCCTGTTGTTATCCCTGGAGTCTTAGCTACTTCATCAAAGTATTCCTTTAACTCATCTATTTTCTGCACCTGTTTTAGGCACAAATGAAGCATTTTGACTACAACCCTCACCCACAGGTGTCAACATCGGTAAAATGGACACACAGAAAGAAGTACGGTTCTGAATAGAGTAAGACATCTCCTCAAGCCAAATTTCTAGGTCACTATCAGAGGTAATCTTCGTTGAAGGAATAGGAATTCTATCTCCACCATCACATTTATAAACAACCTTAAGTTCTAAATCAAAACGATTTTTATCAACTCTAATCACCTTATACAGCTTATCTATAAGGGTCACAAAAGTTATACCCATCCATACACCTATGGCCTTACTTTCTTTAGCAATATAAGACCATAATATTTTCTCTGACGAAAACATCCATTCACCGTTATACAAAACTATGATGTTGAAATATGACTCTGCAGATGAAACAAAAAAAAGAAATTAGATTCAACAGAAAAAATCATAAAATGTAAAAGGAAGAATCTATATTTTGAGCCATTGAAAATTGGTCAAAATTGATTGAAAAAAATAATCGAAATAGTCATCGAAAATAGGTCGAAAATTCGACTACTATCGAATTATAGTCGAAATATAGTCGTCGAAATTCTTACATCTCAGACTTCATCGAAATTTGGTCGAAATTATAATCAAAATACATCGAAATTGATCGAAAAAAATAATCGAAATAGTCATCGAAAAAAATAATCGAATAGTCATCGAAAATAAGTCAAAAATTCGACTACCATCGAATAGTCATCGAAAATAGGTCGAAAATTCGACTACCATCGAATTATAGTCGAAATATAGTCGACGAAATTCTAACATCTCAGACTTCATCGAAATTTGGTCGAAATTATAATCGAAATACATCGAAATTGATCGAAAAAATAATCGAAATAGTCATCGAAAAAATAATCAAAATAGTCATCGAAAATAGGTCGAAAATTTGACTACCATCGAATTATAATCGAAATATAGTTGACGAAATTCTTACATCTCAGACTTCATCGAAATATGGTCGAAATTACATCGAAAATTCGATGCTTATACTGAGGCAGTTTGATTTTTTGAGAAATCCAGACTTTTGCAGATAATCTCAGACCCAGAAAACAACTTTTAATGTATAAATTATGCTCATAACATATCGAAACTCAGTTAAAAACCATTTCAAATAGTACCCATAATATTTGAACATATAAATTACATACCCATTTCGCGGATTTCCGTCCTCCGTCTTACTGCCACGTCTTTTTTCTATTTTTTTAATTTTTATCGTTTTCTTCCTTTCTGCTTTTAGAATTTCAGCTCTTTAGATAGTGTGATAAATTCAAGCATGAGATTACAGGAAAGATTGTGAGGATATAGAGGGAGGAATAAAGAGCTACAGCTTGATTAAAGAGGATAAGAGTGGCATATACATTATAAACCAATTATTAAGCGCAAAAATGACATTTCAGGTGGGTATTTGCATATTTTTCAGAGTTTTATTGAGAGAAGTATATGTACCAAAATATGCCTCTTATAATGCATATTTAACCTAATTTCTCGTTTGCGGTTGGTTGCCATAGATTCTTTACTGCTCAATGGAGACCCAAGTAGTATAGTTTTGCTCAAAATGTTTTGTTAATCAATATTGTAATATAATCTATTCGGCAGAAGATTTTCAGAAAAGTTACTCGGTTTTCCTTAGTTAGTTCCGAGGCTTCAGGTTGCACAGAGCCATCGAAATAGAACTAATTATTGGGTGAGTTTAGTGAAAAAGTAACGGAATATACGAAACCGTAACGTGGAACAATGTTATTGCATGCCATATTTTTTTCACTCCATGCAAACTTTAAAAAATATTTTTTCGATAATTTTATAGAACTTTATTTTGAAATTTTTTACTTTGTTAATTAATGTGTCCAAATTTTATATACTAAAATATTGATATCAAATCTAACTTTTATTTTCTTAAAAAAATTTGTTATTATTTTTTGTTTGAATCCAAAGAAGAAAAGATAAAATCCGTTGCAATTTTATTTTCCCCTTCAAAAAATCCAGATCTGAAATAGAGCCTTAATTTTTTATTTTTTTTTAGTTAGAGTTTTTTGATTTTTCAGTATTTAACACTTTTAGAGAGCTTACAACTAGTGGACCTTTTCTTCTTCTTCTTCTTCTTTTTTAAAACAACGCTTGTGATATTATAGTGGCTGGCTATTTACTTATTCTTGTTAATTTTTTAGCCTATAATTTTGAAATTTTCTAATCTAACATTTGCAATAATGTTGTGTTTATTTTTTCTGTAATATTAGAATTATTCAAAGGGTAAAACTGTAATTTTAAACTCAATAATAGTCTTATAAATTCAAATTTACAGAATATTAAATTGAAAATATCTGCATTATTTTAATGGGGTCTATAATTTCTAAAAATTGGTTAAAAGACCCCAAATTTGCTCATCTTCACACTCAAACGACCCGAATGAGAGAAGAGAATGTCGAAACTATTCAATTGCATAGCTACCACATCATCGCCCGATGTGCGCCCCCATGGTCTTCATCGGTCACTGATGAAGCCACGCCGATCACTCTCATTGTGAACCACCGTCCCTAAAGCTGAAAATCAGAGACCACAAAGTTAACGTTGACATGACGAATTTTTGCTCGCCAGAGCTTCATCCGATGCCATTTCATGACATCTCCAATACTGTTGGACTCATCACGTTGTCATCATCATTTTTTGACCACTTTCAGCTGTTAACTCACCTCCGGTAAGATTTTACCTAAGTTTGTAAAAAAGTAATATTTTTGTAATTGTTCAATTTGGTAATTATTTTATCTGAGATAATTATATGAGATAAAAGAAAGTTAAAAACTATGAACAATTACTATTAGTAGATTTAAAAATGGTATCCGGAAGTGCGGTAATTTTTAATTAGAAAAAGAGGATATTTTTCTAAACATTTTCAAAAAATAGTATTTTCATAAACTGAGTAAGAGTTGGACTAGAAGTTTGTTAAATTTTAAGAATAGGCCTTGGGCTATGAATAGAAAAAATAATTACATTCTAAATATTCCTTAGAAAATGATATATCTACAAATAATCAAATTTTTGGTATTTTTCTAATAATTCCTTTGAACAATGGTATTTATGAAAGCTTTGGATTTTGAAACCCAATTAATGTTCGGAACCTTGAAATTGAAATCTGACTTCGAATTTAGACTCAGTAAGGTTGATAGATACTTAATTTTACACCATCTATCACTTGAGATGCATCCAAGCAACGTTTGAATACCCGTTTTAAATTTTCTCCCCCCCTTCAAGGGATAATTTTACCTATTCAAAGAAAAAACATGACTGACCTTTTCTCGTCTTTTTTCACATAGATAATATCTACTAAATATAAATGTAATTTTTTAGCTGAATATATACATATATATATATATAGGTTCTCATACATATTTATAAGTATTTTTTTAGCTATTAGATCATTTTCACGACTAAAAATTTAAAATTGTGACTTCTGTAATTTTAAGTTGAAATAGTAATATACAGTGATTTTCAAAATTTCAAAAAAATCAAGTGTTTAAAATTTTTAATTTTTCGTCCTTCAAATTATGTAAATTTCAAAATTAGGAATCCTCTCATTAGTTTTAATTTTTCGAGAAAATATACACTTAAAATTTAGAGGAATTCCATTTAATTCATTTGGAAACTTTTTATTTAAAATCATAAGTTTCAGTAAAATAAATCCAAAGTCCAAAATAATTTACAAAAATCATTTATAATTCCAAGTACTCATATTTATAGTTTTATTGTCCTCATACATCTACTTAGTAAAACTAATAAACTAGGCTAGATATATGAACGGGGAAAGAGAACAAAAACAAGATATAAATACCTATCAGAGAATAGGAACAGAACTGAAGGCACAAACCAAACGGTTTGTCTAACCATTGAGACCATTACCTCAAATATACAAATACCTGCAAGTGAAATAAAGTAGGAAGGTGAATACGTGAATGCTCAGTAGAAATTCAATTATAGGTTTTTAACTAGAATAGATACTTATTTTTAAGCTCATGCATGGTCAGTGAAATATTTAAATTGTTTTCTAGAAATCCAATTGAAATCATCATCCAAAAGTTTAAATATTCCAAAACTATTATAAAACATAGCCTCAAAATAAATTCATTGTCCAAAGGTTCAAATATTCTAAACTATTGTAAAATACTACATCAAATTCAGTACATATCTATTCAAGTCAAGCACATAACAATCAATACAATCAATGATATATCTAAGCCACCAAAGACTAGTGATTGTAAGTATACAATGTAGTATGAGCTATCTTAAGTGGATAACTACATATTTGTACTATATCTAAGTCACCTAAGTTAGTAACTGTGAGTATGATATATAGTCCAAGCACCATATATACGGTACCGTAAGTACAAGCACTCTGAAGGGGATACCATAAGTCCGACACTCTGAAATGGATACTATAAGTCTAAGTACCCAATAGAAGTATCATAAGTTCGTCAACTGTGTAAGTGTAATGAATGCATGCGATGCTATATGTCTAACGGGAGTAATAATATGTACCATTTTCTACAAAATCATAAAACAAATTATGCAGTGTTTTTAATTAACTAAATTCAGTTCTCAAAATTAAATTTTGGCAACATAGTTGTCGTTTTCGTCAAAACTAATAAAATCTAATTCTTGCAGAAAATAGTTCCAAAATAAGGTAATTTAGTATGTCAACCAATATGACGTGCCTCCTAAATAGTTTAAATATCAAATCATATCAAAACAGGTATAAATCATATTTTAATCAAACATTTCACAAAACCCCATATTTGATCAAAATGTGTAAAAATTTGAATTAAACCAATTTAAAGATCAAGTAATTAAATCATTTGCTTAATCGAGTGACTAAATAATACTATGGTGTTATCGAGAGCATTTGGCTTCGTTTGGCAGCCGTTCGAAGGGTCGGAGATTATTTTCGAACCCTCGATTATTTGATTTGAAAATTGATTTTCCAACAGAGGCTTGAATCTTGAAACAAACTTTACCACTAAATTCTTAGCACGTAAATTAGCTATGTTAGACATATAACTTGACTAATTCAGGCTCGAGCAGAAATTTGACCTAATAGCACATAAAATGAAGCAAATCTGAGCTGTTAGATTTCGTTTTATGTGTTGGTCACCAAACATAGTCGATATATATATAAAACTTTATGTTTTCACGAGTACATGACAAATATAAGATTTATTTTACGATCTAATGGTCAAATTCAAAAGTCAATACACAAAACTAAAAAGCTTGAAATTGTTCATCAATGGCAGAATTAAATCCAAGCAAATTTGAGTTAAGAGATATATATATATATATATATATATATATATATATATATATACCATGTGATTGCTCGTATTGAGATAAAGCTTCAGAGACCGATTTCATGGCCTGAGATGGTCAGAATCTCTCTTGGCAGCCAAACTTCTTCGCAACACTCTTTTTTCTCTAGCGACATTGTGGAGCTCTGGTAGCTGCAACAATTCGATGGTCGATTCATCTCGCGGTGGCGTGTCATCCTAGCTAGGTGGTATCGACAATTGTTAACTGAAGACAGCTTGTCGAAGCTAAGCTACAATGGCGAATGATTTTTGAAGAAAGTGTCAAGAAAGAGGAGAGAGAAAGAGCTGAGAGGAAAGTAAGCCGAAAATTTCAGCTTGGCAACATGTCACCCAATAAATGGGTTCTAGACTTTGCTCTTAATCCCTTAGGTTTGAGAATCTTTTTATTCAAGTCCTCGAAATTGTCGTTTAGCCCTTGTTTTTAGAAAATCCTTTCATTCCGACCCAAATTTGAAATATATTATTATTTTACTCTATTTTTTTAATAGTTAAATGACCAATTTACCCTTCAAAATTTTGAGATTTTACATTCACAATCTAATAGCTACTATAATTTGAATAGTTGAGAAAAAATAATAAAAATAAATACTCATTATTTAATATTTTTCTCTTTTTAACTTTTACTATACATATATATGCATCATTAATTTTAATTGGATAAAACAATATCTATATATAAGTACCTACCCGGATTGGTGCTCATATATATATATATATATATATTTCTTGAATATCTAAATTGAATGAAATATTCGACTTGCATCAGTTATAGCAATCCTCGACATCCCTTTCACCTTATGTCATCTCTGCTCTCAAGTGGAGGAGACATCCTTCCATCTTCTTTGGCTTTAATTATGCCAACTTAGATGAATATTGGTTGATAGGCTTAACTCTCTCTGAATCTGTGGCTGCCAAACCGGACAAGTAACCATCAACTACTCCTTTATCCTTCTGTTATATGTTCAACTTCAATGTCATTATGAGACACGAGAAACTCAGCGGTGTTATATATTCAACTTCAATGTCATTATGGGGCATGAGAAACTCAGTAATGCGCAAACCAGAATTATTGGCAAATTACGGAATTGATTACTCAAACTTAAATGCCTAGTTGTGTTGAAAGACCTTTTGCTTTTTACTAAAACTCACGTGAAACGTCTATTAGTTAGAATTACTTATGTGGACCTTATATATTGGAGTTTAGAAATAACCTATATTATTTTCTTTTTGTTAATATTGTTTTGATTGGATATTAGGTAGCAATATTGCAATGAGTCATTCTAATATGAGGACAATTTTTTTAAAAATAAAAATTAAGTTGTTGCAATTTAGACTTTATACATGTGTTTTAAGTGAACATAACAAACAAATATAATGAAGAATAATTTCAAGAAAGTGAGCAGTCAATAAAAAGAAAATACAGAAATGAGGAAGAGAAACGAAGACTTTCCACTGTTTCTTTTTAAATTGTTTTCCAAAAATTGAAAAATAAATCACCTAGTTATTTAATAAAAAAATAACAGTAATTTAATTTAATTTATTCTATTTTCGTACAATTGTCTTCAGTATATATTTTAATTTGAGTCATTTTTTTCCCTTAAAAAAAGGATGATATAGACAGCAGTCCTTTTATGGAAGAGACAGCTGTCTTTTTGGAAAAAAAAAAAAATTGCTAAGCATACATTAAGATCATTAATTAATATATTCATGAAATGTTGATGGAATTGATGTGGATCATATAGTCCTTAGATCTACACTTCATAATTAGTAATTATTGTTTCTTTGAAGCCAAAAAAAAATCTCTCTCTACGTTATTTTTATTTTTTAATGACAAAGGACAAGAATTAGGTAGCCACTATTAATACTAGCAATTATCAAAAGTAAAGTTCTTTATTTTGCATTTTCGCTTTTAAATTATTATTGTTATTATTATTATTATTTGCCATAAGCCCCCCTTTATTCTCCAGAATTGTCTCGTACAAGTCACTCTTCTACGAAATTGGTGCTCACAAAAGTCCAATCACAGAGCACAGAGACCACACACACCATCTCCACTTTCTCTGTAATTCATTTCAGACCCCTCTGAGTCTCCGACACACACACACAGAGATACATACGACTGCCACGTCACCCTTCTCAACCAAAATTCCAATCCCAAACTTCTCCATTTGAGTCCCACTTAGCCCCACTATTTGTAACTATTCATTAATATTATATAATTATAATATATTTACGCGCTTATTTTATTTTTTTTTAATTTTTAATTTTTTACCCGTGTCTCTCTTCTTAAGTTTGTTCGAAACGGTTGACCTAATATTCTTTAAACCGTACACAGATTCACCGAAACGCGGAGAGAGAAAGAGAAAGAAAGAGAGGTTGGAGAAGCCCAGGTAGAGAGGGTAAAATGGGAAATTCATTTGGGTGCTCGGCCTCCGGGGAGCGGTTAGTGTCGGCGGCCAGAGACGGCGATTTGGTGGAGGCGAAGATGCTTCTGGATTGTAATCCATGTCTCGCCAAGTACTCCACCTTCGGTGGCCTCAATTCCCCTCTCCATTTCGCCGCTGCCAAAGGCCACAACGAGGTTTTTTCCTTTTTTTTTTTCTAAAAATCTATTTTTTCTTATAATTTTGCATTGTTTTTCGTGGAGCTGATTTTTGATTTTATATTTTTATAATTTTATTTTTTGCATGTATAGATTGTATCTCTGTTACTTGAGAGTGGAGCGGATGTGAATTCCAGGAATTACTGTGGGCAAGTACGAGATTTTTAGTGTTTCGGATTTTGCTTTGTTTAATCACATAATGTTTTTGATTCTCGGTTGATTTATATATTCCTGGAATGGTTTTGATCGATGAATTGGGACCAAACACAGCTTGAAAAAAAAAAAAAAAATAAAAAAAAAAAATAATAGAAAGAAGAAGAACATTTTTGATGCGGATCTCATCTGCGTAATATTGAGACTAATTCTCCAGTCATTTGTTTTGGTTGTTTATGTTGTGTGAAGACAGCGTTAATGCAAGCATGTCGATATGGGCATTGGGAAGTTGTACAAACTCTTCTGCTCTTCAGATGCAATGTGAGTTATTTTTAAGTATGTTTCTAGTCATACCATAGCACACACATTGGAAGGAACTGAACTCTGTTTTTATTTTAGCAGCCTATAGCTGTGTGATTTTTTGGACTGTTTCTCGTTAGGTTGTAAGAGCGGACTACCTTAGCGGTAGAACAGCGCTTCATTTTGCGGCTGTAAATGGCCATGTAAGATGTATAAGACTTGTTGTGGCTGATTTTGTTCCAAGTGCTCCATATGAATCCGTATGTGCTCAGATAGATAGCGAAAGGCTTGACGATTCCAATGTAAAGATCAAGAATTACCAAAGGTATGTGACTTGTTTTGTTCCCTTTGCTAGGTAGATTCAGAAGAAAGTTAAAATGGATTCTGAGTAGCTAATACTATTGAACGTCAATCATTTCATGCTTGTAACATATTGAAGCAGCCTAATAAGAAAATGATTTGCTTAACATGAAATTTTTCCTATTAGCTAACTTTATAGATGAAGGGTACCCTTTCTTTTTGCTGATGGAAACTACTAATTTCTTAACGAGGGAGATTGACAACAGTTTGTGCAGTTTTAGTGATTACAAGTTCTAATGAATCATTTATCTTTGAACTTTTATTGTTGCTATTTATTTATTCCATTCCAGTGCAGTGCGTTGTCCAAGTTTGTAAATAAGGCAGCAGATGGTGGTGTCACTGCTCTTCATATGGCTGCTTTGAATGGGTACTTTGATTGTGTTCAGCTCTTACTTGACCTTCATGCAAATGTGTCGGCTGTAACATTTCATTATGGAACGTCCATGGATTTGATAGGTATGCTTTTTGTCTGGTCGTTGGAAAATTAAATGATTACCAATTACTTGATGTTTTTACATCAAAAGAAAGTTAAAATTTTATCTCTGTAGGAGCTGGAAGCACTCCACTGCATTATGCGGCTTGTGGAGGCAATTTAAAATGTTGTCAGGTAAGAACTATATTGATTATGATGGCTTCTGAGTACAATGTTGGTTTCGTAAATGGTGAATTTGGTTGTCCTGTTAATTCTGTAGGTTCTCCTTGCAAGAGGTGCTAGTAGGATGACTTTGAATTGCAATGGGTAAGAGATCTGTGTGGTTTATGACCTTATTTAGTTGGTTTACACGATTGACAAGTCTAAACACTTAAAATCTTTTCAGGTGGCTTCCTGTTGATGTAGCCAGGATGTGGGGCCGCCATTGGCTTGAACCTGTTCTAGATCCCACTTCTGACTCTTTAATACCGGCGTTCCCCCTATGTAATTACCTTTCATTGCCTCTCATGAGTGTATTAAACATAGCGAGGTAAAATTCCAAGCAATGATTTCTTCTCTTGCTAATATTCTCAAATGCTATTGATGATAAATGTTGACTACCCATTCTGATAATAATAAAATAGCAGTCTTAAATGTGACCATGGCCCTGTGCCTTTCATACGATGAACTTGATTAAGTTAATGACGCTTGGAAGCAGTAGAGTTGTGTGTCTACTTGATGTTTTTTTATGTATAGCTATTTATTGAAAAAGAAAAAATAAATAAAAGAACTTGGCAAACGGCCAGCTCCATTGTACTTTGAATACATGAGACATGCCTAGTTCAATGTAAAAGTAATGAGCTAAGCATTTTAGTAGACACAAATCTATTTTGGTGTTCTATTGAAAGGGAGGAGAATTTAAATGTTAGACTTTTTTTAATATGAATCTGAAGTAATACTTCGTGGAAATTTCTGCAGAGAGTGTGGATTCAAGTCCATGGCAGCCTCCTCTGATGATTCTGATCTCTGTGCTGTCTGTCTTGAAAGAGCATGTTCTGTAGCTGCTGAAGGTTAGTTTCTGTTAACTGCAATATGACTTAGACCAACTTTTTTTTTTGCAAACTTATCACTGGTGTACTTTGTACTCCCAGGATGTGGGCACGAGCTTTGTGTTCGATGTGCCCTTTATCTTTGCTCAACCAGCAACATTCCTTCTGAAATTGTGGGCGCTCCTGGGTCCATTCCATGCCCCCTTTGTAGACACGGGATCGTCTCTTTCATCAAACTGCCAGGTTCGCCAGCAAAGGAAAATAAACAACTAATGTCCCTTGGTCTTTGCACCCCATGCATGCTCCATCCTCGTGACTCAGATCGTCAATCTCCTGCTTCTACACCAGACATTCGAAAGAATCGTGTGGTTTCAGTTTCCTCGGAAATATTCTGCCCAGTTACCTGTAGCCCATTTCCTTCTGTCACCATTCATTTGTGCACATGCAATGAGGGTCCATGTCCGCCATTTGAACCCCAGGATGCAGAAACTGAAGAAGAGTCGCCTAATCATTCACAAGCAACATCGATAGACCAGGATAAAATGGAAGGACCGAGATTTGAACGTACAACCTGTTCAAGCATGTTCTGGGGCAGAAGAAGCTGCAGCAGAGAGCATCAATGCAATTCAGAAATAAATGCATGAGTGGTTCGTCAGGGCAGGTGGGCGGGTGGAATGGTTCTCACTTTGCTTTTGTGAAAAAGAATTTTTGGCTACCAACATTGCAGCCCAAGGTAGTGTGTTTAATTAATTCCTTGTAGTCTCAAAGACTGTTATACACAAATCCATGTTTGCTTGCAGTTTTTGTCCCGCCGGCTACATGGTCCATCGGGGGATCTTGGATGATATTGGCCATCTTTTTTAGATTGCTTTTATGATTTGGAGAGGAATGTAAAATATGTGTTTGGAAGTTTAGTTCGATTGTAATTGAATACAGAGAACCAAAATTATTCAACCTTCTTTCTTAATTAAATCTACCATCGCCGGCTATGGTTTGCTGATGAAACTAAAGAGAATTTACTGTCGCAAACAGATTCTGTGGTACCTGCTGGGTGCCATCGGTACGTAGCTGACTAAGGATTTGAAATCCTAAATTTTTGCCTCTACGTCGAACTTTGTGGCATTTTAACTTCGATTAATGTGCACAGGTCCCATTTTAGAGGCTGTGGGAACCTAGCTATACAAAAGAACATTCAATCTATCTCAAGGCAAGTCCTATGTTTAAAAATTCATTACTGATTTCTCCTGTTAGTGAGATTTGATCTATGATTTGGAATCTGATGTTGATTTTTTTTTAAGAGAAAATAGTAGAATCTTATTCCAATAAGTCCAAAAGATGAGATAAAAATGGGCAAGATTCAACTCAAATTTTATCTTCATGAAATAAAAAATAAAAAACTGAAGAAGCTAGCCAATGGGTCTCCATATTCCTAATCCGAGAAATATGGCAACAAGAACCATCCCTAGCTAAGGATAGGGTTAATGGTTCCATTGCTCCCTAATGTTTCTTTGGTTTGGCGTATTAGTCTTCAATCTTTTTTTGGTGGCAAAAACATCTTAAATATTTTATTTTGCTTGCATCTGTTAATCGTCGTGTTTGACATCTAAAAAACTGAAGTCATCATGTGAGACTCACAGTCTCACATGACTGCAATAGTAAGAGTATATGCTGGGAAACAAAAAAATCCCTATAGCATCAATATTACCTAATTCCCAACAACGCTATTTTCTTTGGGGAAAAGGAAAATAAATAAATAAATAAATGGCCTCTTCCAAAGAAGAGGAAAGTAAGCTCAACATTTGACTCATATCATAAAACAATCTTATTCTATAATAACAGCACAACAAGACAAACAAAGTAGCAATAAAAGTAAGAAACAAACATTTCATTCATATCATAAGTTTTGGACAATGTTTGGTATCAAAAGTACCTGCGCTAAAATTGTCTCTCTCTAAAATAACCAAAATGAACTTAGACTCAAAAAGAGCCAAAAATGACCTTGTCTATGATGTAATTAGTATCATACTAACAAGCTGTCAATTTATCAATCAAAGTAGCAAACTCCAAAATAACAAGTTCCTAAGGAATATCATGGTCTAGTTTTGGAGTCTTACGTTGGGTTTGGACCTCTGTTGATGTTCAAGTTGAGGTTGATTTTCAGGATCATTTGGTCCTAGAAATTAATAAAGCAATACAAGTTAAAGAATACAATAAGTCATATATTACAAAATGCCAGAGAATATCCATAGTCCAATGACTACTATTCTACACGGCTTTAATTGGAAGATAAAAGAATTTTTTAAATAACTAAAAGATAAAGAATACCCATAGAACATGACCACCAGTGAAAAGAGCAAAATAAGAGAATAAGAAATTCTTGCCTACATAATACGTATCATAAGTTTGAGGAGAATTTCTCTCACAAAAGATGACCATTCTTGCTTGGATGAGTGCGAAAATTCTATCAAAATCCAAGAAAGTTCCTACTATATGAATGTTTTGTAAGATCAAAAAAAAAATAAGAAACTTAAGTTTTCACTAGATATTACCAAAATTCATAAATAAAATAAAAAATTTAAGAAATTCATTAATGAATTATCACCATCGTGTCGAAATTTTTTGGGGGAAAGGAGTGAACTTTTTCAAAGTTAGAAAAAATGAGAAGCCCTAAATTTCTCTCCTAGAAGACTCTCTGGAAGAGACCATTCATTTCGTCTTCTTTTCTTCTAGGACAATCGCTAGTGGGAACTGGGAAATATTGGATCTATAGAGAATTTTTTACCCATCAAATGCCCATATTATTGTGGTCATGTGAGACTCATATGTTGACTTAACAGTTTTTTTAGACGTCAAATAGGACTAACGGATGGAAGTAAAATAAAAGGTTTAGAACTTTTTTGTGACCAAAAAAAGGTTGGGGAACAATATGTTAAACCAAGGAAACGTTAGAGACCAATGGTGCCATTAACCCTTACAGATAACACGTTTCTTCTAATGTTGATTTTGTATGACGTTGATTTTGTGTGAATCTAAATAGAT
Source organism: Parasponia andersonii (assembly GCA_002914805.1). NCBI lineage: Eukaryota > Viridiplantae > Streptophyta > Magnoliopsida > Rosales > Cannabaceae > Trema > Trema andersonii. The sequence goes on along the minus strand of JXTB01000241.1, from coordinate 106,204 downwards.
GGAAATTATCGATATTGAGAATTTTTCAATGTCTAATAAAACAGAACAAGTATATCTTTTCAAGGTCATTTTTCCCCGAGTTCATCTACAATGCAACTCCTACATCTATAATTCAACTCCTACATCATACTAAAACTAATGGCAACATTACAAACCCTTTTGTTTAAGAAAATACCTCAGAATAAACCCTAAAGTACATATAAAAAGATACCTCAGTATTTGTAGACTGATAGAGTAGCTATTATTTAAGATGCCACCGATCTATATATATGGACCATATTACTTACCGTTGCAGTACCACAACAATAGCACATTAGGTTTTGCTTTCTAGTACTAAGATTCCAATGTATTGATGAAAAACTAGCTAGTTGGCCACGCAAAATTTCTTGGGACACAAATCTTTCTATTCCTGCTTATTATGTTTGGATTCAACAGAATAAACACGTGCTTTTTGTACTACTTGTCCACTTTTTTTCTTTTTTTTTTTTTCCCTTCCCTCTCTCTCTCTCTTGTATATGGTTTCTTCTCCTATAATTTTGGTCCTCTGCTTTTTGTTCTCGACAAGTTGATGATGCGCGCTCTCTCTCTCTCTCTCTCTTTCTCTTTCTCTCGGCTAAATTAGAATGTTTATCCTTAAAAGTGGCATTCATACTCGTGAGGTAGGCTGCGTTGCCGTTTTTTTTTTTTTTTTGCTAAATTAGAATGTCTATCCTTAAAAATAGCATTCATACTACTGAGGCAGGTTGTTGCTTTATATATATATATATATATATATATATATCTTGATTATTCGATGAGATCTAAATTAATAATAGTAATAGTAATGACTCTTAAATTATACTAATTGTACTATTTTAGGCTCCAAATTTTTAATTTATATTGTAGTAGTCCTTGAATTATTTAATTTTTACAGTAACAGTCTCTTTGTCACAAATTATTAATTTTATGACAGAAAATAGTTATGGATAAAATGTATAATTTTGTATTATTTATTTTTATGAGTCAGAATTTCATTCTCAGTCATAGTTACCAAACTATATACTTTTTATATGACAAATTTAATAGTTTGTGAAAAAAATGATCATTACTGTAATAATTGAATAAATCTAGATAGTTTATTATATAAGTTGAAAATTCAGAATTTCATTTTTGACTACAATTACTAAACTATGTATTTTATAATAACTTATTTTTATTAAATATTTAATAGTTTATGATAAAAAGATTATTATTACAACAATTATATAATTCAGATGTCATTACAATATAAATTAAAAATTCCGGACCAAAATGATACTATAAGTATAATAACCCAAACATAAACATACCATTTTTTTTTCCCTGAAATTCTTGGCATTCATACTCGTGAGGTAGGTGTGTTGCTGCTTTTTTATCCCCCTCTCTTGATTAGTCGATGACATCTAAACATAAAAATACCAATTTTTTTTCTTGAAATTCTTTGCGTATGGTTCACGTTAACTTCTATATGCGTGTGTGTATATATATATACTGTGGGGGTGTCTCAATTTTCATTCTCATCTTCTATTGTAAAGAAAATTGCCTCAGGATCATGATCGACAGTAATAATATTTTACATTGAAAGTTGAAACCAGCAAAGGTACACTTGTAGTTATTGCATAGTACTCCATATGATTCTTTTTTGCATACTACTGCATATGATTCTATTACATACCAATTGCATGCCACGTGTTCTATGAAAGTGACAATATAGCTCTGATGCTATATAGTTAGACTTTAGAGTCCTGTCACCAATGAGACATCTTCAACGAAGCATGTTCATGAAAAGAGAGAGGACATAGTAGAATAAAAACAGTTTCCCAACCACATAAACGTCAACCAACAACAATAGTACAACAGTACGACCCAAAGCCTTCCGGCCACCTACTAAAATCTTAAACCCCAATGCCACGAAGAAAGTAATGCTCACTAATTTAACTTGAGACACTTCTTTAAGATAGACAATAATATATATATATTTTTTTTTTTTTCAAAAAGAAACATTTACTCTTTTTTGTGGCAGATTGTTATATTTAATTCTTATCTTTGTTCTCTTTGATTATTTATCCTCTTCTAGCAGCAGTTTCTCTCTGTGCATTGAAGTAGACTGCAGCCACTGGTAGGCCCAGATTGTTGTCTCCAGAAAATGCCCTTGTGTTGAAATAGTCTCTTAAAGCTGGAGTTCTCACGGTTTGTCTTCCTCTCTGCTTGAATAAGATGAACACAAATCTATGAATGCCCACCACCGGTTTTGGAGCTTCATAACTCACAATTTCTTTTCCTGTTATCATTTTGTACAAAATCCCGTTTTAAATTTTGGTGACATGGAAGCGTACTTTAAGCTTAATACATATATGCCACGGTAAAAGATTTGTGGTGTCACATAACATGATTAAGTGCCACACACACTCACACTCACACTCACACACACACACACACACACACATATATATATATATATATATATATATAGTGAGTTGAGAAACGTACCAAATGACACATCAGTTGTACCAGGAATGTCTGTGACCATCCTGAAAGATAAGAGTATTAACGATGCTTAATTATAATTAATTAAGAAGAGAAATGTAAACAAACTGCTAGAAGTAGATATTAATTGGTTTTTTTTTGGAAATACAAACCAATGGAGGTGTTCTTTTGAGTACGGATCACTAGGGCTTGGAGCATCTGGATCTGTCATAATCTTCAAAAAATTTGAAACAAAACAAAAATGAGATAAAATAAGACTACGAATATCTTATAGCATTAGACAGAACGCTAATATTGCTGATCATAATAAGTATATATTGGTTTAATAATATCAGTCATGATGAAACTTACCAGTGTATAAGCAGCCCTCATATCTTCTCCACCAATCTCAACTTGAGGTTTTGATACAAGGAGAGAAGGCATGAGCTCATGACCATTAGCAACGTGCTTGTTGGAGTTGTAAATGACTCTCATTCTTACACTAGGAGTAAAACTGTCCACCACATCTCCCACTACTCTTCCAATACTTAGAGGTTCTATAACTCTTGACATTATTAAGACCCCCCCCAAAAAAAGAATGGAGAAGAAAGAAACTAAAAGAGGGAAAGAAATTATAATATGAGGCTCTACTGAATACTTGTTGTAGCTAGGACTAGTGGAGTTGGTTCAATGGGTGGTTTATGAGACTAGCTAATGAGGGATTTTATAGGCATAAGAAATTATAAAAAGAGTCGTCAGAGACTTCACCAAGAAGCTCAAAGATTCCATAAAAGGCCGGTTGTCTATTTATGGAAAGGACATGTGTGGTAATCTTTCAAGCCTGTAGTTCGTTTATAAATTGTTGAGAGAAGCCACTAAAGACGTGAGTTAATTGCTGAGTTTATCCAATGAGATCCGCATTAAACAGAAGTTTAAAGATATATGTCATCTTTTTATGTGTACCGATCTCATCTAGAATCTAAGACAAGCGTCTTTGGCTTATTGGCTTGATGAGAATGAAGAATATATATATTTTTTGTCACTTTTATATAATATCTTTGCGCAAATTGGGAATTCGGCTTTTAAGGTGCTTCTCCCTAGGAACATGCTTTTATAACATTAAAAAGGAAAAAAGATCATCTTATCTCAACTTGGGGAGGCATTTTTATTTTAATGGCATGAAACGACAAAGGAAAGGAGAGGTTGTAACTTTATTTGTGCTTGGCTTAAAATGGCATGGGAATGCATTATTTAGTACTAATTCATACACGCGCAGAGAGATGAAAGGAGTTGTAATTTTTCTTGACAAACTAGGGTTTCTAAAGTTGAATGGGAACATATGGAATTAATAACAATATGAGAGTTTAAACAATAGGTCATCCACCATTAGGCTGAAACTTTGAGCAAGCGTTGATAATATTACTCTTTTTTTCTTTTTCTTTTTAGTTGTTACCAATAAATTAAAAGCACTTGATTTTTTGTATAACTCTTCCGTACAGTTGGACCGTTCTTTTTGTTTGAATTGCCAAATGTTTAGTGTTTTTGTTTCTTTGATTCTTTTGTTCAGCGACGTTTCCCACTTATTATTCCAAAATCCAAAGTAGTTGTCATTGGATATGATATGCTTTCCCTTTCATGCTGGCGAGATTGCGTTGAAGGTATATTTTGGCTGGTTAGTGTTATAGGCTATACCTATACTAGCAAGATACGGCATTTATCTACATATATGTAACAGTAATTGTATAACGTGCATCACTCTATTATACCGTGTTTTCATGACCCATGAGTCATATACATGAATAGAAATATTGAAATAGCCAGCATGTGTATAAACTCTACACTCAAGTTTTTCTTCCCTTCGTGAAGATCAGAGGTCCAATATTTTTGAACACATTCCAATTGACTAAATTAGTTAACTAATATGCTTAAATTGGAAAGGTTAGAACTGAAAATTTAAAAATTATGTGTTAAACAATTAACAAGAATAAATATATAGGTACCAATCCAGTAGATATTTTTTTTTAACCTATACATAGGTATCAATTTGGCCAATAAAAATTTATTATGCATATTTTTTATACTAAAAAATATGAGAGAGAAATAACATTAGTGATATACGTATTTTCATACACCTTATTCTAACTATTAGATTACCATTAGATGATGATCTAACGGCTAAAAAAAAATATTTATACATAGGTAAAAAAAATTACCTATCATATATATATACCAATCCAATAGGTATTTTTTTTTTTTACCTATGCATAGGTATCAATTTAGCCAATAAAAATTTAGCATGCACATTTTTTTATTGTAAAAAATATAAGAGAGAAAGAGCATTAATGATGCACGTCTTTTCATGTACTTCATTATAGNAAAAAAAAAAAAAAGCGGTACCATAATCATCTTTACTTTTGCATGGAGTCAAAATTAATATTGCATGCAAAAACACAGTTCCACGTTACGGTTTCCTAAAACGCAGTTATGAAGCCTCAAAACGAACAAGGAAAAACGTGTTAGTTTTTTGAAGAGTACTCTCCAGCTGAAAAGATTATACTACAATAATGACTAACAAAACATTTTGAGCAGTACCACTACTAGTTAAATTAAGATTGTGACTAGAACAAAAACATAAGGTTCAGATTGAGCAGTAGAGAATCTATGGCAACCAACCGCAAACGAGTCTACCTTCATTCTGAATCCTTGTATGCCAATAATTTCGTGCTTTTAGAAGATCTTTAGGAAGAGGTGGGCCCCTTATCTCTGCCACCTATAAAAATATTTGAATAGCGATCTACAGGGAGTGGCTGCTGTTCCCAAACGCCAGGTTTTAGGGCATTTATCCTTTATTCAGTGCAAAAAGTAATATACCAAAGGAATTTGAAGAGGGTACAGCCACTAGTCCGTTGGTCTAAAATGGCTCAACAGAATAAACCTCTAAGAATTCGACACGTTTGATGATGTTGATAGAATAATGTCTGCCAAAACTATATGTAAATCTAAATTAATTCTCAAGTTTATTTTCAACAGAAGCAAGCAGAGGAAAATTTGTGATTTTTGATATTCCTTTCTCTACTGGGCATTACTGACTTCCCCAATCATCAGCATAAATTAAGGCAAATCTACTTTCTTTGCTTTCAATTCTGCACGTGTGTCCTACCTTTTTGAAGCTTAAATTACTAGCCAAAGGTTCCACGTGTTCTTCTCTTGATCGTTGAGTCATATAGCTTAGCTCAGCTATTCTACAAATTTACATATCTACTCCCGGCCTTGAAGGTAGTGATGAAACAAAGCTCACCCATGCCTCCAATTCCATTCTCAAGTTGTTGCTTTTTATCTGGTTTATTATTTCTTTTTTATTGACGTATGAGTGTTATATGTTATAAGTTTCTAACTTAATGTAGGTTCTTTTTTTTCCCCCTTTTTCAGTCTTAATTAACTAAATAATGAATATCGCCAACGATAGACTCAAGTGGATTACATTATAGGAACGAAACTTACACATGAGTTTCACTATGTCGCCTATATTAGTGGAAATAATATGACTAAATAACGGATTCTGCTAGTACGTATTAGATTCAAATGTTTTACATCATTGGCACGAAACTAATTCTGTGTGTTCCTTTGAGAGGCCTATCTCAATGTGTAGGCTCAAAGATATTACATTGTTGGTGCGAAACTCACATGAGTTTCTTCTTAAGGCTTACATCAATGGAAATGAAGATTTTGAAGGATTACCTTTGTTAGCTTAATGATACTAAGAGTTAAACTCTTTGAGATTTACAGCTTTATTATTTATAGCCATAGAATATAAATGTTGGAAATAGGATGTTTTTAAGGCTAGAAAGACTAAGGAAGAAATTAGAGAGAATTTTGGTAGAAAAAAAACTTGTATTACTACTTGAATTGTTTCTCTTTTGCTTGATACAAAATAGGGAGGAGGAGCACTCTATTTATACTACTTTAAGGATGATTCTAGATGTTCCATATAACTTCCATTTCCTAATTAATTATACAAAATACAAGAGTAATCTAGCAAATATAAGAATACTCTAGAAACTTGGATGTTAAACTATGGACTATTAGACACATACACACACACTAAAATAAGTCCAACTCACAACATAAGTTCAAACAACTAAACTATGACTCAATGAGTCACAAAAAAAGTTTATTTCTAACACCCCCCCCCCCTTAAACTTGATTTGTGACACCTAGTAAATTTCTTAACTTAAGAAAATATTCATGCTTGAGTGGTTTGGTGAAAATATCTGTCACTTGGTCTTGAGTCTTCACATACTTCAGTTGCACATTCTTTCTTGCAATACATTCCCTTATATAATGGTATCGGGTATCAATGTGCTTACTTTTATCATGGAAGACAGGATTCTTCACTAAAGTAATTGATGATTTATTGTCAATATAGATTTCAGTGGGTTCATTCTGCGGAATTCATAATTTCTTCAACGAATTTCTTAGCCAAATTGCATGAAAGGCATATGATGTAGCTACAACATACTCTGCTTCACAACTTAAAAGTGTGATGATTGGTTGCTTCTTAAATATCCATGTGAAAGCAGTGTTTCTCATGAAGAATATAAAACCACTTGTACTCTTTCGATCATCTAAGTATCCACTCCAATCACTGTCACTATAACCCACAAGATTATAGTTATTAGATGATGAATATCGTAAGCCAAAGTTAGTTGTACCTTTAATATATCGAAGGATTCTTTTGATAATTTTCAAGTGAGTGATTATTGGAGATTCCATGTAACGACTGACCAAGCCCACAGCATAGAGAATGTCAGGTCTTGTGCAAGTCAGGTAGCGCAAACTTCCAATTAAGCTCTTGTAGAGTGTTGGATCCACTTTTTCTCCTTCATCATGCTTTGATAACTTGACTCTACATTTGATCGGTGTATTGATAGCCTTGCAATCATTCATCTTGAACTTCTTGATGATCTTCTTAGCATAGATTTCTTGTGAAATGAAAATTCCATCTTCTTCTTGCTTCACTTCTATGCTAAGATAGTAACACATGAGTCCGATGTCAGTCATCTCGAACTCCTTTGTCATTGCTTTCTTAAACTCTTCAAACATGGATGGATTACTCCCCATGAAGTTTAGATCATCGACATAGAGACACACGATCAAGATATCTCCATTTTTTACTTTGATATATAACGCATGCTCATAAGGACATTTAATGAAGTTGTTATCTTGGAAGTACTTATCGATGCGGCTATTCTATGCTCTTGGTGCTTGCTTTAACTCATAAAAGGCTTTCTTCAACTTTAGGACCTTATCTTCTTGTCCCTTAATCTCATACCCAGATGGTTGCTTTATACAGACTTCCTCTTCAAGGATTCTATTTAAAAAAGCATACTTGACATCCATTTGATGAATTTTCCATTTATTTTGAGCAGCCAATGAGATAATCAATCGTACCATTTCTAGACGGGCGACAGGAGTAAATACCTCATCATAGTCTATGCCGAGTCTTTGACTGTATCTCTTCGCGACCAATCTTGCCTTATATCTCTCCACTTCTCTTTTAGCATTCTTCTTAGCCTTATAAACCCATTTCATACTGATTGTTTTGTACTCTTTTGGAAGTGTAGTAAGCTCCTATGTACCATTCTTTGTGATCGCTTTTATTTCTTCATCCATCGCATCTCGCCACTCTTTACTTTGTGTAGCTTCATTAAAGCTTAATGGTTCACAATCAGCAAGAAGGCAAAAGAAAGTCAGGTCATTTTGATTCTCAGTCACCTCATATATCTCTTGCAAACTCCTTAATCTTGGTATCCTTTCACTTGAACTGCTGCACGAAGACAATCTTGGTATTGTTTCTTGATGAGTGCTTGCCATTGGTGAAGTAGGTAGGATAGCAGACTCTTGTAGTTCCTCTCTTACTTGCTCCATTCTTTGTTACTCGCTTTCTTCTTTAATGTATGGTAAGAAGTCATAATTTCCCTCTTATGTGTGCCATTCCTAGGTGTTTTCTTTGTCAAACTCCACATTGTGACTAATAATAGTCTTGCCATTGCTTGGATTATAGAGCTTGTACCTTTTGAGTTAGAATCATAGCCGATGAAAACAAACTTTTTACTTTTATCGTCGAGCTTGGTTCTCTTTTCATCAGGCACACGAGCATAAGCTATGCTTCCAAACACTTTTAGGTGAGAGATTCCAGACTTTCTTCTGCTCCAAGCTTCTTGTGGCATCTTTCTCTATACACTTCTTGTTGGATAGCGATTTGACAGGTAAACTGCACAAGCTACAGCTTCAGCCCAAAACTCCTTTGGCATTCCTTTGCTCTTGAGTATGCTTCTGGCTATGTCTAAGATTGTTCTATTCTTCCTTTTATGACACCATTCTATTGGGGAGATCTTGGTACAGTTAAAGGATGGCGGATGCCGTTGTCTTCACAATACTTCTGAAACTCGTGGGATATGAATTCTCCTCCTCTATCAGATCTCATTGCCTTGATACTTCGACCACTTTTCTTTTTAATAAGTTCCTTGAACTTCTTGAATTTTTTGAACACTTCTGATTTCTCCTTCAAGAAATATACCTAGGTCTTTCTTGAAAAATTATCGATAAAGAGGAGAAAGTAGTTACTCTTACCAAGAGAGCTTGGTCTTATTGGACCACACACGTCGGTATGTATGAGCTCAAGTGGTTTATGGGCTCAGGAACTCGATTATCTTAGAAAGCTTCTTCTGAATTGCTTTCCCAATAAGCATCTTTCACATCGGGTTTACTGATAAAAGGTAAACCTCGAACCTTCTCCTTCTTTGCTAGTAATTCTAGGCCACCAAAATTGAGATGGCCAAACCTTAGGTACCAAAGCCATGATAAATTTTTGTAGCAAGCCTTTAGACATTTTGCTACGTTATTTTGAATGTGTAATAAGAATATTCTATTTCTTGTCATTGGTACTTTGGTAATTAACTTGTTTCTACTGTCTCTTAAAGAAAGACTATTTTCTTTCATGTGAATATCATAGCCTTTCTCTAAGAGTTGACTAAGACTTAAGATATTACTCTTCATGTTAGGCACATAGTAAACGTTTGGAATAAACTGATGTTCTCCATTTTTCAAGCGTATGAGAATTTTACTTTTGCCCTTTACTGCTACCTTGGAATCATCTCCAAATGAAACATTCCCAATCACCAACTCGTTAAGCTCTATGAACATATCTCTTCTTCCACACATATAATTGCTTGCTCCACCCTCAAGATAATATATATTTTCTTGGTACCCATCAATCTCCTTGCATGTTAACAACAACACATCTTCCTCTTGTCTTTTATCTTCAGCATAGTTGGCTCTTTCTTGCACTTTCCTTGGAGCTCTACATTCGGAAGCATAATGACCATATCTCTGATAGTTGTGACACTTGATTTGAGACTTGTCACGCCAACATCATGGGTTACCTCTTCCACAACCTCTTGTCAAACTTTCTCATCTATCTTTATTTTCATAATTATTGTTGAAGCATCTTCTTCCTCCTCTTCCACGTCCATGACCTCTTCCTTGGCCACGGCCTTTTCCACGTCCTCTTCCATTGCTGGAATCTTCTATTTTCTCTTGGAGTTGAGTCTTAAGAAGCTGCTTATTGAAATTTTGCATCTTCTTTTTCTTTTCTTCGTGGGCTTGCAAGGAACATAAGAGTTGTTCTATCATCATGGCTCCTGAGTCTTTGATTTCTTCAATGATAGTAATAATATTCTCGAATTTTGGATCTAACGATCGAAGAATCTTTTCCATGATCATAACATTTTCTAGTTTCTCACCATTTATCTTCATTTGATTAGAAATGGTTAGAATTCTAGAAAAGTAGTCAGAAACTAACTCAGTCTCTATCATGTGTAATAAATCAAACTCTCTTCTTAGAGTTTGAAGGCGGACCTTTTTGACCTTTTCTTCTCCCTTGTATGAAATTTAAAGTTTCTCTCATGCTTCCTTAGCGGAGATTGCACTTGAGATTTTCTCATACTCGTCGTCATCTAAGGCCTGGTAGATAAGGAAGAGAGCTTTTCTGTCTCTCTTTCTTGAATCTTTTAAACTATCCTTCTATGTTGAAGATAGTGTTGCCTCGTCACTTAGCTCTTCGTAGTCTTTCTCAACTACTTCCCAAACATCATGTGCTCTAAGGAGAACTTTTATTTTGATAGTCCAATTGTCAAAGTTGCTGCCTTGAAGTGGTGGAACTTTAAGAGATGCTAAACTATCGGTAGCCATAACTCTTAACAAAGTGAGTTTTTGGAAATTTCGACTACACAGATAGATTCAGAACGTCGAAATACCTTAAGATTGACTAGTATATCGACTGGTCAAAGTCAACACTTAGTCAATGGTCAACGTCGGTCAATAGGTTGGTCAACGACGCGGTCAACGGCTCCGACAGCTTAGTCAATAGTGCGGTCAAACGGCTTTGATAGCTTGGTCAACGGCTCAGATCAACTTAGTGAGTTGACTCAATTTGAGGCAGCAAACTTCCGATGACTCGTTCAGACTCCAATTAGGCTGATTCTTGCGGCAGCATGTTCATCTCGTCGAGCTCTTCGATTTGATATGGAATAGTAATATGTTTGGTACAAATAGCTAATACTCTTAATCTCAAGAATTCTTTTATGATGTAGAAGATCAGTCAAAGTTACAACTATAGAGCATACTTAGAATTTCAAGAGAACTCATAACCTGGCTCTGATACCACTTTATTGGAAATAGGATATTTTTAAGGCTAGAAAGGCTAAGGAATAAACTAGAAAGAATTTTAGTGGAAGAGAAGAGCTTGTATTACTACTTGAATTGTTTCTCTTTTGCTTGATACAAAATGGGAGGAGGAGCACTCTATTTATACTGCTCTAAGGATGATTCTAGATGCTCCATGTAATCTCTACTACCTAATTAACTATACGAAATACAAGAGTAATCTAGCAAATTTAAGAATACTCTAGAAAATTGGATGTTAAACTATGGGCTATTAGACACACACACACTAAAACAAACCCAACTCACAACATAAGTCCAAACAACTAAACTATGACTGAATGGGCCACAAAAAATGTTTATTTCTAACAATAAACTTGGAAACCTCTAACAACTCAATCATAAATCACAGATTTTATAACTAATTACAAAGACGTTTAGACTTAACTAATTGTAACAACTATGACTTAGTTTTGACTAGATTCTAGAGTCCTCTTGAGCTGAGTTGGAAAATTTTCAGATAAAGTTAGCTTGCTTAACATCTCCCCTCAAACGAAAGGGTGAAGACACCACCATGAGTTTGGTATGCATAGTCAGGAATCGAGCAACAGATAACCCTTTAGTCAATGTGTCAGCTATCTAATCTGTGGTTCGAACATATCAAATTTCTAGTTGCTTTTGTAGTACAATATCTCTCACAAAGTGCTGATCAATCTCTATGTATTTTGTTCGAGCATGATGAATAGGATTAGTAGCTAGAGAAACAGCTTCCGGATTATCACTCCATATAACTAGACATCAAGCTAATTTCACCCCAAGTTCTACAAGTAAAGAATGAAGCCATGTTAATTCTGTTGCCACTTATGTAAGTGCTGATGCAGGGCACTTTATTGTATCTATGTCTTAGTTGTCATTTATCTTTTTTTAAAGTCTTTATGTCGTATTTTACTTAAATAGCTACTGGTTTGTATTAGCCAAAATGACTACGTTTTGAGGCTTTAGCCCTTTTCCTTTTTAAGTTTTGCTTGACAGCATTTTGGGTCATTCCAGAACTATTTTGCTATTGTATTCTCTCTGTTGTTATTCAATAGCAGTATATTGGGGTACTGGTTCGACGAAGCCAAACCTCTTCCCGTACTGGAATCAACCTTGTTCAAGATTTCTACATCAAGTGCCCTATACTCGGACTCCATACAACAACAGATTATTTCTTGGAACTCCAAGATATGAGAAACTTGTTAAGAAACACATAATACCCTCCTCTCCAGTTGATCGTATGTCATCAGGACAGCTAGCCCAATCAGCATCAGCAAAACCAGTTAAGGACAAACCTTTATGTATATAACCTGGTTGCAAATTGAGACTATATGTGATAATCCCTTTAAGATACCTCAAAACTCATTTGCATGCTTCCCAATGAGTAGTAGTGTGACTCTGAATAAATTGACTTAATTTGCTTACAATATAGGCAATATCGAGTCTGGTCACTATAAAGTATTGAAGAGCACCAATAGTACTTCTATAAAATGTCAGATCACTGATAGGATCTCCATCCAATTTGGACAGGGTTCGGCTTAGAGCAGCAGGAGTAGAATACGACTTTGCTTGATCCATTTGAGTTCGAATCAATAAGTCAGCAATGTATTTGGACTGAGTCAAGTGGAAACCAGTGAAATCCCGAAATACTTTAATGCCAAGGAAATAATGAAGAGAACCAAGAATTTTGAGGGCAAACATATTGTTTAGATCTATAATAAGTTGAGAAATAAGAGTAGGAATATTACCAGTTACTAAGATATCATCTACGTATACAAGAAAATAGATGAGTGTGTTGTTCCTGTTGTATATGAATAGAGAAACATCAGCTGTAGAACTCTGAAAACCCTAGTCAAATAGGGCATGTTTCAGCCTATTAAACCAAGCTCTAGAGGCTTGTTTGAGGCCATATAAGGCCTTCTTCAATTGACACACATGAGTAGGATAAGCTAGATTAATAAACCCTTCAGGTTGAGCCATGTACAATTCTTCTTGAAGGACATCATTTAGGAATGCATTATTGACATCTAGTTGCTTAACATCCCACCCCCAAGTGATGGCAAGAGTGAGTATAATACGAATGGTAGGAGACTTAATAACAGGGCTGAAAGTCTCTGAATAGTCCACACCAGGGGTTTGATGAAATGCCTTTGCCACTAATCGGGCTTTATAACGTTCAAGAGAACCATCAGCATTAAATTTCACTTTGAAAACCTATTTGTTGTCAACAATGTTGTATTGAGGAGAAGTAGGAACTAAATGCCATGTATGATTTTGCATAAGTGCCTGATATTCTGCTTGCATAGCCTTCTTCCACTGAGGATTTTGAAGAGCTTGAGTGATAGTTGTAGGTTCACAAGGACCTGTGGAGACATCTAAAGGATACTTAGGAGCAAGATAAATCTTTGGTTTGTATATGCCTGATTTAGAATGAGTCACCATTGGATGAGTGGGTACAGCTGCAGCAACAGCAGGAGAACTAGCTGGGGTAGGACATAGTATGGAACCAATTTGAATGATGGGTGAATTATTTGCTTGAAATTCAGTAGAACCAGTAGATTGAACACTAGAGGTTGTACTAAGAGATGAAGGTGCATGAGATGAAGTGGGAAAAAAACCTGTGGATGGTATGGTAAATGTGCTCAAAGGTAGAAAAGAAGAAGGATCAGGTAAGGAGTCAGTTTGGGAAGAACCAAATAGTTCATTATAGGGAAAATCAGCTTCATTAAACACAACATTCCTAGATATATAAATTCTACTAGATGAGTGTAGGCATTTATATCCTTTATGAACATCATTATACCCTAAAAATAAACATTTGGAAGATCAAAATTGGAGCTTGTGACTGTTATAAGGTCTAAGATGAGGAAAACATGCACTACCAAACACTTCGAGAAAGTCATAGTTAGGTTTGACACTAACAATTTAAAAAGGGGACTCTGATTGGTTAAGACTGGAGTCGGTAGCCTATTAATAAGATAGACAGTAGTAGATAGCTATCCCACCAAAAACTAAGAGGCATAGAGGCTTGAGCAAGTAAAGTGATATGTCTAGGTTTTCTCTCAGCTGTACTATTTTGTTGGTGTATATGAGGACAAGGATGTCTAACATGAATCCCTTGTTGTTGTAAGAATGGGACAAATGGTCTATGCTCACCTCCCTAGTCACTCTATAAGCTTTTGATAGATTAGCCTAACTATTTTTCTACTGACAGTTGAAACACTTTAAAAATTGAGAGTGCTTCAGGCTTAAGTCTCATAAGGTAAATCCAAGTATAGCGACTAAAGTCATCTATGAAGTGAATGTAGTATCTATAACTACCACGAGATGGAGTTAAAGCTGGACCCCAAATATCAGTGTGGATTTATTCTAATGGTTGTGATGTTTTAGTGTCAGAAGAAGGAAAAGGAAGTGAATGACTTTTACCATATTGACAAGCTGAGAGAAATAGTACTTTTTTTATTAGCATTAGATGAAACATTACGGAGTTTGAGTGTATTGAAAAAGAGTCTTAGTATAGGGGTGACCTAATCACTTATGCCACAAACTATTGAAATCACCTAATACAGACAAGGAATTGGACATAGGTACAGACACCATTTCAGTGCTCTTATTTGTACTATTAGTTAAAAAAAATAGATAAAGATGACTTTGTACAATATGCATCAGACACAGGAGATTGGCATGGCTTATTACAATATGCAGTAGAAAAAAAAGACTGACTATATTTATTTACGAGAGACAAATGGCAACATGCTTTGGAACCAGAACCATCTTGCGGCTTAGCTAGTTGATAGAGACCATTCTTAACACTCCTTCGGAGCAAGGTCATCCATGTTGTTTTGTCCTGTTGGAAAAATGGGTTAAGGAAACAATTTGGGCTTGGCTTGGGCTTGGAAGCCCAAGTGGATTTTAAAGATTAAAATTTGTTATAAAACCTATTTTCATGGACCATTTTGAAGCTAAAAATTGAGTGGGATCCACATCTTGTTGATGAAAGATCTTAGTGAATTCTTGTTCTCCTCTGTGAGGACATCGATTTCGTATATTCACACGCTCAAAATGGTACACGGATGAATGAGAAATTGTTGCTCAAAAGTGCACCATTGAAATGAAAAATGAAAGGAAAATATTATAGTCCCACATTGGTGGGAAATGCATGGTGCAAGTGGTTTATATAGAACCTTGTTTTGTGATGGTGGTAAGAATAACAACCACAGATGCTCTCTCAGGCGCGTGCAGGGGGAGGTGCAAATCTTCGGGGTTGGACCTGAATTTGCATGGCCTCGTGTGTGCCCGCACCTGCGGACACGAATGCCGAGCCGAAACTTGGACCATAGTAAGCCCAACCTTTTGTTGTGGCCTAATATTTTTTTTTCT
>JXTB01000241.1:74146-87446 GCA_002914805.1 Parasponia andersonii | reverse complement strand
CTAGGTTCAAAGGGACAACCTAATTGTAAAGACTTAGTTGGATCACTGTAAGGGTTATTCTCCTGTGAGGACATTACCCTCATGTCCATTCCTGTGATGAAAAGCAGTGATGCCTGTAGGGAATAAGATAAGCAAAGGCTTTTAATGATTCTTATGCGTCGAGAAATCGAGCGGAGTAGTGCTGGTTACTCTTAACTAAGAAATCACCTATGTGAGAGAGAAGTGGGGCCGCTTTAAAGGGGAATTATGAGGGCTAAATTCTGTAGAAACTCTTGCAGAACCAGGCAGAGATGTTCAAGGCCAAAATGAACATAACCGTAAGAACTGGATTTGTTAAGAAAGATTCCTGTGTGAAGTATATTATTGTTTACATGAACGACAGAACAGTTCAAAGACATCGTGTCTACTGATCAGTCAGTAAAGTAAATATACTCTCACGAGGGAAGGTTCAAAGGGTAACACCTACCTATCCTATGCAGGTTTAATTCGTTGAACTCTATCACCTTGTCTAGAGTCTGTAGTCTCTCCTTTTACAATTTCTATTCATGTGGGGGATTGTTGGAAAAATGGATTAAGGAAACAATTTGGGCTTGGTTTGGACTTGGAAGCCCAAGTGGATTTTAAAGATTAAAATTTGTTATAAAACCCATTTTCATGGACCATTTTGAAGCTAAAAATTGAGTGGGATCGACATCTTGTTGATGAAAGATCTTAGTGAATTCTTGTTCTCCTCTGCGAGGACATCGATTTCGTATATTCACACGCTCAAAATGGTACACGGATGAATGAGAAATTGTTGCTCAAAAGTGCACCATTGAAATGGAAAATAAAAGGAAAATATTATAGTCCCACATTGGTGGGAAATGCATGGTGCAAGTGGTTTATATAGAACCTTGTTTTGTGATGGTAGTAAGAATAACAACCACAGATGCTCTCTCAGGCGCGCGCAGGGGGGGTGCAAATCTTCGGAGTTGGACCTGAATTTGCATGGGCTCGTGTGTGCCCGCACCTGCGGACACGAATGCCGAGCCGAAACTTGGACCATAGTAAGCCCAACCTTTTGTTGTGGCCTAATATTTTTTTTTCTTTTCATTATGATCCAGAATGAACTGAACGTTTTGGATGTTATTACACAGTTTAATGAAACATTAGTAACAGAAGCCTTTCTAGTTTCTGGAAAACGTTTTGAGATTAATGGAAAATTTTTCTGGTTTTGCTACCAAGTCCCTCCTTGGAGACTATAAAAGGTGAGCTTCCCCTCCTCATTCCACACACCAAAACAAAGAAACAGAAGCCTTCTTCTCTTTGCCATTCTCTCTCAAGTGTTCTTGAGTTCCTCAGTTTTTTTTTTAGCTAGAGCTTTTCGAGTGTCTAGAAATTTTGAGTTCAAAGCTATCCAATTCGTAGAGTGGAGGTTTTGGTGCTTCACCTGCTACTCTTCGTCGTTGTATCCTGGGAGACTGACGCTTGCAAAATCCTCAAGCATTCTGGTGGAGGGAGCGAATCAGTTTTAAGGACTCTGTGTGGAACACAGCCCTCGGCAGTTAACAATCCTTTGTTCAGAAGTACAACCGAAATTCTACTCAAAGTTGGAGCATAATATTTTGGTAACATTATTTATCGAAAAAATTTATTATAAACATTTGTAACCTTATATATTGCATGTTACAATTGGTGTGACATGTCCTTCACAACACAAAAATTTGAATGAAATTCCACATACACATCATTTTCAGAAGTTTGGAAATACTAATCAGGATTTATTGTATCTGAAACACATGGAGTATATTATATAGCTTTAAGGATTTGTGGTGAGAATTAGATCATAATTTATTAAAGCCAATATGAGCAATGGTGAGAGTCTTACTATTTCCAACCATCAGCTTTTCCTGATCATGATATTCAGTTCCAGTGGCAAGATTTTCTCACATGATTGGTAGCTCCGATATCAGTATACCAATGAGTATCTGTAACTGTCTCTGGGATAACCATGAATGCTGCAGGAGGAGCTTTGGTGTTCTGAGTTGGAGTATACAATTCATCCATGCGCTGCTAACAGGCCAGAGCAACATGGCCTTGTGTGCCACAAATCTGACAAGTAGGACGAGTACCACCATTGCCACGACCATAGCCTCTACCTCGATTGGGACCACCACGTCCATTCCATCCACTGCAGCCACGAATGCCAGAGGCAAAATGAGCTAAGACAATGTGAAGCTCAATAGACTTCGTAGCTTGCTCAAGATGAACTTCTTGACTAAGAAGAAGAGACTGAACCTCATGGTATGACATTTCACCTTCATAGCTTAGAATGGTTACAACAACCACATCGTAATCAGAAGACAAACCAGTAAGAATGCACAAAACAAGATCATCAGAATCAACATAATGACAGCAAGAGCAAGAGAATCACTAATACTCTCCATTTTAGCAATGTAATTTGCCATGGACAGACCTTCTTTCTTAGTAGTTTGGAGTTGAACCTTTAGCTGCATCAGCCAAGCCTTAGAGCAAGAGGCAAACAAAAGTTCGAGAACCTTCCATACGTCATGAGTATTCTCACAACAAACCACCTAACTGAGTATGGCCAGAGAAAGCGAAGATAAGAGCCAACTGAGAAGAAATTGATCTTCATGATGCCACTGCTCGAATTCAAGATTGAGAATCTTAGAGGTCGATTCATCAGTATTCTGTGAAGTAATGAACTCAAGAGGGTAGAGCTTTATGCCGGGAACATAACCAGCAAGGTTATGGCCACGAAGAGCTGAAATGACTTGAGAACACCAAATCAAGTAGTACATCCGATCAACTTTGATGGAAATAGTATTGCCGAGCGTGGTGGTGAACGGCGAACAAGGATTCGTTTTTAAAAGTTGAGCAAAAAACACCATGGAAGAAGCAGGAGACGAAGAAGAAGCACCAGCAAAGGAGGAAGAAGACGTCATTGTACGGCTCTGGTACCAAATGAAGATTTTGAAGGATAAGCCTTGTAAGCTTAATGATCCTCAGAGTTAGACTCTCTGAGATTTACAGCTTTATTATTTATAGCATTAGAATACAAACTTAGAGACCTCTAACAGCTCAGTCACAAAACTCGGACTATTATTATAATTAATTACAACGACGTTTAGACTTAATTAATTATGACAACTATGACTCAGCTTTGACTAGATTTTAGAGTCTTCTTGAGCTAAGTTGGAAAAGCTTCTGAGTCACTTGCTTAACAATGGACAATAAATTGATTATTGAACAAATATATTTATCTGTAACATGCACTTTTCTTAATTCATGAATCGATTTTCGCCTTAAATTTTGGTAAATTCTTATGTCATAAATCTCCTCTGTCTTCGACAAAATTTTTCAGTGGTAACCTTTAATGTATACACTTGGTAAATTCATTTTTCTTAGAAGATTTTTCATTGGGATGAACAAGTTCTATATTATAAAGGGTAAAGAAAAAGGTATTTTGCTGCAAGTATTTTGATTAGGAGCTAGTGTTTTGCGATAAATTTTATAAATTCCAAGAAGGCTTCATATTGATCACTCCAAGAGAGAAATTGTAAGAAACTTCAGATCTTAATGATCGAGTTATAATTGTAAGGTATAACACAAGTTTATCCCTGAACTGAAGTCTAGACCAAATGCAAGTTTATTATGTTAAACCACAATTTCATGATACTACTAAACGAACGCGTATATATGAAGTTTAAATATGACCATGATATTACTTTTTCCATGACGGGTTTCTATGTCAACATTACAAACTCTGATCTAGTGGATGCCTATAGTTATTTACTGCATTCAGTATGAGTGTAAAGCCGCAACGCTTATCCATCTAGCGTTGTGAAAATAACAAAGCAATCCAGAAAATAGAAGAAATTGGAACGGATTTTCAAGATATATGTGCACGTTTGGTGCACAAGGAATAGGATATCATGTATAGGATTATTATTTGCAATGGAAATAGACTGATCGATTGAATTGAATTCTGCTTAATACTATTTTCTGGTTTGTATTACTTACCTCATGTTTGAAAGGGAAAGGGATTTTTGCCTCTATAGTATTCTCTATGAATTAGCTATACACTCCTCAAAATTTTACCAACCATTAAATTTTGGACATTTATATCCTTATCATGTCCATATACTTATCCCACTTCTAATCCCACTCATTAAACACTCTCGAACAAATTAGATATTATACAGTATTTTTCAGGAAAAAAAAATTACATATGGTATTTTGCCTTTTTTTTTTTAGGTGTGGTATAGGTTTTATTAGAAAAATACTATTTTTAAAAAAATATTTAGAAAATATAACTTTTTAAAATAATAACTAGTAACCGGTATTATATCTGATATAGTAATTAAAAAATACCATTTTTTTAAATAGTAATTGGTAAACAATAACTAGTTTTCATAAACTGATAAATAATAAATAATAACTAAAAATATTTATAACTGGTACATAAATGATAACTAGTAACCAGTAACCAGACGGTAAATAATAATCATTTTAAAAATTATATTTTTCTAAAATAATTTAAAAAGTGATATTTTTTAATAAAAAGGATACGAAAATTTGAAAAAAAAAAAGTCTG
The DNA here is from genome assembly GCA_002914805.1 of Parasponia andersonii. NCBI lineage: Eukaryota > Viridiplantae > Streptophyta > Magnoliopsida > Rosales > Cannabaceae > Trema > Trema andersonii. Next base: position 82,849 of record JXTB01000241.1, on the reverse strand, counting down.
ACTTCCGTATTTTTGTAGTTTTTTTTTTAATTTTTGTTGGTAAAAGCGTTAGAAGCCCAATGGGGCGCTATAACGACGTACATAATACTGGGCCTCCCATGCAAATATCAATTGGGCTAGATCACATACAAATACTTTTGTTTTGGTTTTTAAGCCCCACAGCAGGGCCCAGAAGTAATATTTGGCACAAACCTCTCCAAGTCTCAGTGGGCTATGGGCTGAAATCACTGCTGATTCAATGTCCAACTAGGTACAATAGAGCAAGTTTAAATCATATGATGATAAAAAACTGTCATGTAAATTATATATATATATATACACTGTCGTCCTGTTAGTGATATCATCATAATCTATTTAACTAGTGGAAGTTATTATGGAAGATTAGCTCATTAAAATTTGAGTGTATATTTAGTTAAAATCATTAATAAAAACTATGATTACTCTTTGTTGTCAAACTTCTTGTACTTTGTTGATACTATATTCCATAGTAATATTTGTTTTTAAGCAGTGTCGTGATAGAGTTTGATGTATAACACAGGTCTAGTTGTGATAGATCTAACATGGTTTGCTTAGTCATTGTTCCGGATTCGAGGGGAACATTTAAATAAATTTAAAAAAAAAAAAAATAGGGGGTAAAATGGTGACCTTGTAACGAAGTTTATCTAGAGCCAGATCACGGCCTCAGGCTTGGTTCTCCTCTCTCTACTATCAGACTACTTAGTGAGAAATATAAAGCATAGACTGAGGGAAAATACCAAGCCTCACGTGGATCGAGCAAACGACAGTATGATTGAGTGGTGAAGGTGTTTGACTGTTTTTCTATTTGAGATTATGAGCTGAATGTTGATTTTGCAGATGACTTAGATGAGGATTAGATCCACTTGTCCTGCTGCTGCCATCACTGCCTTTTTTATAATGTCATTTACTTAAGGCCCAAATACAAGTTTGGTCAAATTTAGGCAGGCTTGGGCAGATATTTCTTGGTCCCAAAGCTTAGTTTTAGACTCTGTTACAGTCACTTGGCTGTCCTCTGTATCACAGTCATTTTTTTTTCCTATTTGTTGTACGACCAAAATAGATTTCCACTCACGAACGTTTATGAATCTCACATGGATCTACAAGGTTGGTCAACCCTATTTAAACTGCAATAGTCCATAGTTCTTATATTTCCCGCTTGAAATTCCAATTTCACACTCTGAAATTGGAATTGCCTATCAACAGTCATATTGACATATTTTACCATACATACAATTTTTTTTTCCTCCCCAAGAAAATGGTCTTTTAAATTGATACTCAACATGATACTTGAATTTGATTTCAAATTGTTTCAAGAGTTCACTTTCATGACAACCCCAACGAGTATAAGTAGAAATTGGAATTGTGGTCCAAGCAAGGGAAAGGTAGTGGTTTCTCGTCTGGGCACTACTCGGCTTGTTTCCTTCTGCCATGAGAATTAACCAAATTCCCATAAGAAGAAAATTTTGATTGAATACAATAGGTGAAACAGGTAGTGTTCATACATTAAAAATTTAAATCACCGAGGCTCACTTATCCAGAACTATTAAATCCCATCACCAAACAAAAGCAGAGGAATCTCTTCCTGTCTTTCTCTGATCTGTCACTCTTATACATCACTTATACCAAGTTTGGCCAATTGAGTACAGGTAGCCAAATAAAGATAACCCAATTTCAGTGCGAGTGGGTTTGATTCACTATTAGATTTTAGGCTTTAAGCATAGGTCAGATATGTCATTTCATAATCTTTATCAATCTTCCATATTTGGAATATTTACCCTAGTTTCTAACACCATTACTAAAGTTAAGATTGACCAAAGCCATCATGCATAAAAGAGTTTCCACCTATTTTCTTCTTCCTTTTTCTTTTTTAATGAACTACAACTTCTTATATTAATTAAAAAAAGAAAATTAATTACTAGCAAATATTATACGTTATCATTATTTAAATTATTTATAAATTATGATGATTTGACGGTAGTTATTTGACGCCTACATGCCGTATCACAAGGGCAAAGGATAAGATATAATCCATCCGACCCATTAATTTCGAGGTTGAAGTGAAGTGCACGTAACATAAAGCCTATGTCATTTAATTTGGGATAATATCATTTTTATTCTTGTATTTTGATATTTTATTTATATTTTATGTATTGATTATTATCGACATTAATTTTTAGATTTGAAATATGTTACAAATTTATATTTTGATATTAATTTAGAACAGTTAATTTATTAAGATATTATTTAAAAAATTGAAAATAAACTATATAAAAACTAATCTGAGAATAAGTTTATTAAATTATCTTGATAAATTAACTGTACTAAATTGATATTATGGTATAAATTTGCAACAAATTTCAAATCTAAATATCAATATTGATAACATAAAATACAAATTAAATAAAGTATCAAAATACAATATAAAAGTGATATTATCCCTTTAATTTATTTCAATAAAAAAGACAAAGACAAAAAAACAAAAAATCATAGCTGAGATGCAATGGTTTTGGACCCAATTAATCTCTTTGTCAATTTTCACCTTTTTCTTTTTTAATTATCGGGTGCATTCGAGTTTTGTGATGTTGGTAAACCTGGCAATTCGGGCCGAGCCCAACGGGCCAGTCCACAGCCTAGCCCGATAGTTTTAGGGTCCAGGCTGAGCCTGGCCTTAGGGGTTGGGTCGGGCTGGCCTCGGATTTCTAGTCTGGCCTAGCCCGGTCCTTTTTTTTTTTCTTTGGGCCCAAAATCGCCTACGCCCTTAATTTATTTTTAAAAAAAAAAAACAAAAAAAGTCATATGGGCCATTTGTCCATGAAATTCCAACGATATATTTTTTATTTTTTTTATTTTTTTTTTTTTAGTTTAAAGTTTTTTTTTAAAAAAAATATTTTCTAACATTATAAATACTATATACTCTCCACTCTTTTTTCACACTTACAAGTTACAATTTTTAAATACTCTTTTATTCTCTCATTCTTTCTCTCTAAATCTTTAATTATATTCTCAATTTTATCTTTTTCTCTCTTATCTAATTACTATTTACTAATTATTAGTAATTATATTTTATAATCTCCAAACTCTCCACAACTCATAAAGTTTAATTCAATGCACGATTTAATTTATTTATCATACTTATTTTTTTTAATTTCTTTAATTTGTAGTATATTTAGTTGTTTACGATTATTACTAGATAATTGGTAGTTACTAGTTACTAGTTAGTAACTTAGTAGTTCTACAAGACTTTATTTTTAATTTTAATTAAGTTAGTCGAAAATTTATTAGAATAGTTTTAATTTCAATTAATATGTAATTTATAGTTGTTTACAATTAAGCTAGTAGAAAGTTTATTAAGATATTTTTAATTTCAATTAATTTGTAATTTGTAGTTGTTTATAATTAAGTTCGTAGAAACTAGAAAGTTTATTAGAATATTATGTTTTTAATTTCAATTAATTTGTAATTTATAGTTGTTTACAATTAAGTTAGTAGAAAGTTTATTAGAATATTTTAATTTCAATTCATTTGTAATTTATAGTTGCTTACAATTAAGTTAGTATAAAGTTCATTAGAATATTTTAAATTTCAATTAATTTATAATTTATAGTTGTTTACAATTAAGTTAGTAGAAAGTTTATCAAAATATTTTTAATTTCAATCAATTTGTAATATGTAGTTGTTTACAATTAAGTTAGTAGAAAGTATATTAGAATATTTTTAATTTCAATTAATTTATAATTTTTAATATAGGATATGAATATGTGAAAAAATATCCCTATTGATTTGGAAATGAATGATGACCAAATTCACATATTTGAAGAGGGTGACCAAGTCTCTGAAATGCAAACTAATCCAAATGCTAATGGAAGTTGTTCACAATTTTAAGATAGTTATTCGTCGAGTACAAGTACGGCCTCGAAATGTGACCATTTCGATTCGGAATTTAAAAATGATGCTAATGATAAGAAGACAAAATTGGCGACATGTAAATACTATAAAAAATTATTAACTGCTAAACCATCTAACAGATTCGCTCATTTGAATAGACATAGTTATGCATATGTCAAAAAACACAGAAGAGTTAAGGAATTCACTCAATCAATACTTCAATTCAATAAGGATGGTTCGGTAAGTTCTTGGAACTATGATCCTTTAGTAGCTAGAGAGTCTCTAATACGTTTAATTGCTATAAAATATTTACCTTTAGGATTTGGTGATTGTAATAGTTATGAAGATCATATTAAAAGATCCTATTATCTAAACTTTAACAGAGTTTCTAGAAATACCACTAGGAGTGATTTAATTAAAGTTTATGAAAATAAGCATAAAGAATTAATATCTGAATTAACTTTATTAAACTTTTGTATTACATTGACATCTAATATTTGGGGTGCTAATTCTAAACAGGATTATTTAAGTGTAATTACACATTATTTAGATTCAAGATGGATAATGCAAAAAAATAATAATTGGTTTTCGAGTTGTTGATAATAAACATACTGCTGAAATTATTAGAGATGGAATTTTAAATATTATTGAAGAATATGGCATAGTGAACCACATTATCTCTATCACTTTTGATAATACTACCATAAACATAAAGTTCATAAAATTTCTTAGCAATTTGGTAAGTTCATACACTGAAAGGTTATTACTGCATCAACGTTGTGCATGTCACATCATCAACCTTATCGTCAAATCAGGTATGGATGTTATAAGTGTATATATTGAAAATATTCGTTCTGATATTTCTTATAATCATGCTTCTAATCTATGCATTTTCGAATTTAAAAGATATTGTATAGCTCAAAAATTAAAACAAAAAAAATTCCAAGTTGACATACTTGTATGGTGGAATTCCACTTATTTAATGTTGAAAAATGTATTACTATATAAAAGTCTTATTATTATGTTTTATAATTCAAAAATAGGTTCATTAGTATTGAAAGATGAAAGATGAAGAGTGCTTTATTTGTAAAAAATTTATACATTTTTTAGACATTTTTTATGAAACTATTATTGCATTATCTTGTATTTATTATCATACTTCTCCAAATATTTTACGTCATATTGTTTTTATTACTGAAATGTTTTGTAAGAAAAAATATGACTCTATATTTAAACCAATTATAACACGTATGCAAGAAGTATTTTTGAAATATTAGATTCTAATTCCTTTGTTATATTCATTTGCTTTTATTTTAGATCCTAGGGATAAATTAAATGGTCTTTCTAATTTAATTAGCTACATTTCTACATATTTTGAGATAGATTATAATTTTGAATATACAAATATTTGTGACAAATTTTTTGAAGTGTATAGTATATAGAAGGCTAGGTTTGGCAGTAATCAACAATAACATACTCCATAATAAACTGAAGAAAAATCAAAGAATAAGCCTTTTTAGAATATAATATGTTTTTGTTCTCAAGGACAAGCGGCTCATCATCAGCATTATCAAATTCAAGTCAACTACTATTACCAATGAATCTACAACAATCCTCTGAGATAAACTAGTATATTGAACTAGACTCTGATATCGATCCCGATGATGAGAACTTTAAAGTTTTGGATTAGTGGCAAAAGCGTCAACTAAGATTCCCGATGCTTTCACAATTAGCCTATGATGTTTTAACAATTTCAGTGTCCACGATTTCTTCAAAACTTGCTTTTAACACGACTAAAATGATAGTAGATAACTGAGGGACTTCATTGGCTCCTAAAATAGTTGAGGTGCTAGCATGTATTAAAGATTGGAAAAAAGCGGCAAAGCAAAATCAAGATACTATTCGTATTTGTAACGAAGAATTGGTTGAAAATTTCAATAACTTGTACATGAATGATGATGATGAGTCATAAACTTATAATTAATGATATACTAACTTTTTCAAGTAATAATTTGAATTTTAGTAAATGATCATCAATAAAATCAAATTTCAATATTTCAAATTTATTTGTTTTTTTTTTATTTTTTTAACTTTTTATTATAATTCTATATAGATTCCTTAATAGTTTTGTTTTTAAACTTTTTTTAATCAACTATTCAATTTTAACTTATATGATATATCCTATTTAATTATTATTAATTTTTTAACAATAGAAAAAAAAAATATATTTAGTTTATGTTATCAATTTTTTTAAAAATAAAAATTCAATTAAAAAGTTTATTAAACTTAACATGTTTCTAAAAATTTGTTAAAAAAAAGTCAAGAATGGCTCGGGCCGTTTCGGCCTGTTTCAGGCCCCGCCTAGCCTGCTCACTCCCTCAAGCTTGTCATGGATGGGCCGATCGACCCGTCTTGTCACTTCTAGATGTTAGACGTCTCACGTTATGAAGTTTTTTTTTTATATATTTTTTGCTCTGAATGAAGTTTGATTATTGGTATATATTTATGCCTTGGTTATGGGGTAACGCCTTAGTGTTAAGTTCTCTACTAACTCGAACATTCAAAATTTACATCGTAAAATTGTAAAAAAAAAAAAATTAAATTAATGATTTCAATTTTTTATTAGTAATAAAAGTAAATTAATACAACGAATTATTATAAAAATTTAATAAAATTTTGAATAATTTAGGGCCAAGAAAAAGGTAACAAAAAGCATTAGAATCAACATACCACGTGTTATTGTTGTTTGAATAATTTATATTTGGGATAATATCACTTTTATAGTTTGTATTTTGATACTTTGTTTAATTTATATTTTGTGCATTGATTACTATCAATATTAATCACTAGATTTAAAATATGTTACAAATTTATATCCTGACAATAATTTAGAGTAGTTAATATACTTAGATGATTTAATAAATTTATTCTCGAATCAATTTTTATATATTTTATTTTTAATTTTTTGAACGATATATTAGTAAATTAATTACTCTAAATTATTATTAGGGTATAAATTTGTAAGAAATTTTAAATATCAGAATTATCGTTGATAATATCCAAAATATAAAATATAATTTGAACAAAATATCAAAGTATAAGATATAAAAAATGATAATATTAATTTGTATTTTGAATAGTTACATAACCGGGACCACCCAGAGGCTACAAGCAAAGAGTTCATTTATGAACCGCACTCACATGGCTTCATTGCCAAATGCCATATCTTAATCACTATTTTCACAGGAAAGTTGTTCAAAAATGCATCAAGGAAAATAGACATGGTACGCCAGCCGTTTTTATTATGTATATGTTTTTACTTTTTTTTTTATTAGTTGGCCTTAAGTTTTCATTTATTATTTTTGAAAGACATAAATCTTGTGTCATATGTGATATGTCAATCTTTATTTGTTTATTTGTTTCTTTTTTTTTTTTTTTTTTATGGAAATGTGATTTGTCAACCTTTATCTTATGTTACTTCTCCCTCAGTCCAAGTGAGACAATTTAACACACATATTTGCTTGTGTTCGGCCTCAAATGTTTTGAGACTAAATTTAATTTAAAACAGTTGTAATAAAAAAATGAGAGAGAGAGAAAGATACCAAACAGGGAGAATAAGTAGAAAAAATAAAGTCTGACAAAGGGTGCACTCTTGTAGAGAAAATTTCCATTCTTGGCTTGTAACATCTAAAGGACCAGCTCAGTCTTGGGCTGGCCAGACCTCTTTACAAATTTCACTTGATTTAATAAGACTTGCTTGCTATTTTTTCCTGTTTTCTAGTCACGTCCAATCAGAATCCCCTACGGCCGAAGTCAAAGATAGTAATATTATCATAAACGACGAAACGACCTTGCACCAACCTCAAAACCTCTCTAGTTTACGCGTGCAATTAATCAAAGTTGGTGACGATAAAAGAGGGTGCAATTTGGGGCATTTCAGGGCACAACATGAAATTTCGCTTCCAATTTGAGGGGTTATCACTTAAGGCGGGTTGGCCCCCCCGGGGAAAAAAAAAAAAAAACACAGAAAAATAAGTTACCTTAGGACATGTGGATTAGTTTAGGGTGATATATTGGTATATGTACAGACAGATTTGCACCATCTTATCCCATTACTAAGGGCATAAATATAACAAAAAACATATTTAATTTATAAGTTAGTGTGTTATTCTACGGAGGAAGAGGTATTTTATAAACTAGAAAAGGAGCAAGGCAAATTGCATTTTTTTCTTCTTCTTTATAATTAAAATACATACTTAAGTTTTTCAAATCAAAATTAAGAACACGAGTAATGCAAATTACATTCTTTATTCCGGGGAAAAAAATTGTTTATTTTGTGGACTGCCAAGTGCCAAGGCAGATTTGTTCTATTAACGTTGGATATATCATATATGTATCATTAATGATCATTTATTTAAAGATGAACAGTGTACAGAAAAGAGCTTGGACAGGCCACCACCACCTTCGGCCTTTGGACACCACTATTAATTGCACTCGGAGACCTTTGTTTTGTATCTTTCGAGGGCTTTCTCGTCAAATTTCGTCTGCTCCCATGGGCCCGAATCTGGATTTTGGTCAGTTCCTCAGCCGATTTAGATGTTCCAACAGATTCCGAGGGCCCAATAGCAATATTAATAATTATGCCATCACATTCTCAGCAGCCTTTGCTGTTGATACCCTGCGCATAAAGGACAAAAATATAAATAAAAAATAAAGAAAAAAAAACTTGCTTTAGCATTTTTATTTAAGATGGACGTATTGTTTTGTTCCAAGTAATTTCGGTCCACATCTGAAAGTTAC
>JXTB01000241.1:54416-66348 GCA_002914805.1 Parasponia andersonii | reverse complement strand
GGAGGGTAAGCTTATGGTACTAATTTGATTCTTTGGTCTTTTTGCGATCATGTAATTGCTTCTAATACTTTACCAGACTTATAGTCCTAAAACGTGATGTAGGAGGTTATTTATGGTCGTTTGGTTGTCTTAAGCTAGTTGAGTTGACGTCGTTTGTGGGTTGTTTAGAATTGTAAAGCTATGCGTTATCGTTTGTCTTTATGGAAGGGGTAAGTTTAGCAGGTTTGCTGATGAGAAGATGAGGTTATACTCGAAGCTTCCAAGCTGTAATAGTTGTAGCCTATGTTTTCTGTTGCATCATGATTGTGTTCCGGTGATAATTCATCGCGACATATCAAGCAAAAACGCTTTGTTGGACTCTCAAATTGAGGCTCATATCTCCCGATCTTGGAACTGCCGAGTTTTTCTACCTTGAATCCTCCAACTTTGGTGGAGTTGCTGGAGCACAACGATACCTTGCTCCCGGTAGCTGAATATACTTGGAGAGCAGTGAGAAGTTACTTAAAATTCATGAAAGCGTTACGCGGCTTTTCATCTATGTAATGTTAACGATAAGACGTTTCCTTCTCATTATTATCATTTTAATTATTTCAAAGGGTTAAGAATTAATGAACAATAATGTACAAAAGAATGAAAAATAATAGCACACGGATTTAAATGGAAAATTCTAATAAAAAAAACCATTAATAATAGAGAAGAAAATTTTACTATGACCAAAATAAGGTACAGAATGTAAAATTTTATACAATCAGACCAAAATATATAAAATCCCAAAATTTTAAAATACATGTGTACGGATGAAAATTATACGGAAAAAAACGATCCAATAAAATAGGTTACACCTCCCAATAAAATTAAAGGTGAGTTCCGAGATAAGCCCATCGACCTAATAAAATAGGTTACACCTCTCAACAAAATTAAAGGTGAGCTCCGAGATAAGCCCATCAACTCGATTTTTTCACTTTTACTACAGATCTCAAAATTTTTTTTAATTACAAAAAAATATTACGTGGCACCTTCAAACTTTCAGATTGAGGCAAATAAAATTCTAACACAAAGCTTGCTTACGATACGACATTCAGGAGTTGCTGATGAATTTGATTATGAAGATTCTGATGAATTTGACTATGAAGTATAGTAATTTATTGTTATGCACATGGAGTAATGTTTATCCAAATGATAAAAGGTAGTCAACAGAGGCAGCTTCCTCAGCCACGTTTTCTTGAAAATAGCGTTATGATATAATGACGAAGCTGGAAGCCGTGCAACAAAAAGTCCATAAACGTGTGCTCTTTAATTGTTTGCACTTTTCTTATTCTAATTTCTAATACAAAAACTTTAAAAGCTAACACGTTAATGGATCACTTGCGACAGTGGATATTAAAAATAGGTCAACAGAACAAGTAGTCGGACAAAACTTCGGAATATCCATCGACATTTTCCACTTTTTCTTGTCAAGTAGAGTAATCCAAATAGGATGTAACTCAACTGGTTTGTGCTCTGACCTTTGATCAATTGGCAGAGGTTATCAAACTCGTCCTTTAAGGCCTAATCTCATACCTCGTTGCAATTGATGACAACAATCGACAACCATTCCCTTAGTCGTAATCTCGCATGCATCATTTTCCATTATCATATCCGTCTTATTAGACACACGAAAAATTTATAGCCGTCCCTGGTTTTACCTCTCATTTCTCATGATTCCTTCATCGGTCAAGCCTACCTTAATTAGTGCATATATTTCAAATAAAAACAAACTTAAACTAAAAGAAAAAAGAAACTAACAAAAGTTATACCCACTAAATATGCATCAACTTGGTAGTAGTAGTATCAGCTATGAATGACAACAGCTCCCTAGACTCGCGCTGGGGCCATCAATTTTATAAGCCCAACACGTTTCGAGTACCATTATAATTGCAGGGCCAGAACACCAAGATAACGTTTTTTTAATGAGATATTCAAATATTATGAATTTAAAAAACAATAAAAGGGGGTTCTAGAAAGGGCTAAAGGGATCGGCGGTAGTAGGTCCAAGAAACTTCTTGAACAAAGTTCCCCCGAAAGGTTAACGACGCACGTGACCTTCTCGGCACGTGCCTTTCCTTGTATGGACTCGGATTACATACAATGCTTACAACATTGGACTACCACACTACCGTCGCCATCATAATCAATTACAGACCCTCTGATTAGTCCTGTGGCACTGTTTGAGCCACGGCTTTTCCTGATGATCTACATCCAACGGCTCTGATTTCACATCAACTCCACCAGCTGGTTGATGCAGCCGCAGATCCGTCTCATCCTCAACATCTTCCTCCGCCGCGTCGCCACCGTCGTCGTCCCTTCCTCGCTTCTTCCCGATAGTCACGCCGAACAGCTTCGGACTCGTCTTTTTCCCGTCCGCCATCGCCTCCGCCTCCTCGGTTTCGCCGCCAAACCGCTTTCCAGGCATCAAATCCAGCGGTTTCACCTCCCGAAAACCGCTCTCCCTCGCGAGAAAACCACTCTCCGATTTGCCACAAGCGTAGCTTGAAACCATACTGAAGATGTTACTGCACAGAGATTTCATCTCCGCCAACTCCTTCGTGAGCTGCTGGTTCTCCTTCCTCAGCCTCTCATTCTCATCAACGAGCTCCGCCGGGGCTCGTACCGGCGACGAATTCGAAGAGATCACTTGCTCCTCTCCAGAATTCGACGGCGAGATGATCGGCCTCGCGGTAGGGATCGCCGCCACCGTCACGGCTGCCGGAGAAGCCGTTGTCGCCGGCGGTATCGCGATTTTCCGGCGTTGTATTTCGCATAGAAGTCGTTTCTCGCCTCTCCGAAAGTAATCGTTCGAGAATTCCCACCGATCGGGCACAACCTTTCGAAATCCCTAGAAATCATCCCCAAAAAAATTTATAAAACTTTAAAAAAAAAAAAAAAAAAGATTTGACCAAAAAATTCGAGACTGACATAGGTGTTAAGCTGTCTAACGAAGCTGGAGAAGTTGTTGTGCTTGAAATATTTAGGGAGCAAATCTCTGGCGAAGACGGTGGGATTCCAGACGATGAAGGTGGATCCGTCGTCGTTCCAGGAGATAACGTCATCAATGGCGGGATCGTCAACGAGCTGGTAAGTCTTCGTCAGAAACGGCGTCGGTAACGGTCGTTGAGAGTCGAAGGCGGCAGAGGAATCGCCGTTAGTCTCCGCCGCCATCGTTAAATTCTCTCTCTTGACCCAATTTTAGCGGCAAAGTTTATTTTTTTTAAAAAAAAAAAAGAGGGTTCTGATAAAAGCTTGGAAGAAGAAGAAGAGGGCCAGGATTGAAAGAGAAGATGGGTAAGGGTTGGTTATGGTAGTTGTTCTAGAAGGTTCGCGGTGGTAGAGATACAAATGAAATGGTTCAGACTTGAGGGGGTTGATGAGGAAGGGGAAGAAGGAAAACGGTAGACAGGAAAGGGCAAAAAGGAAAATAAAGAAATGAAAAGAAAGAAAGATAAGAAACCACCAGACGAAGCTACTACGTTACGTCTTTTCTCGAGAAACTTCCAAGATTTTCTCCTTCTCTTTCCACACGTGTCCAATTCTCATCGGATAATATTTACACTTTTTAGTATTTATCTTTTTTTTTTTTTTTATATTCAAAACCTTTTTTGGCTGAGAAGGATTTATCATATTTATTTATTTGTGGAATGCTGACTTTACTCGAAATGCATTTTGTTGTATTCTCATAGCTCAATAATAAAATACGGACTAATAATTGTTTTGGTAGTGCTAGGACATTATTTGTAGCCAAATTTTTTTCCTTCAGTAAAATTTTTATTTTGTATTTTGATTTTTCTCTCTCTTTTTTTTTTTTTATTATTATTTTTTTAAATCAATCTGGATTCTGTTTCTAGTACGGGAATATCATAATCATCAGGCCAACTGTTTAGCCAATTTTTTTTTTCCCTCCTTTTAGAGGAATACTACCATCAGTCGTGAGCCGTCCAATTTTGTGGGATTCACGTGACGTTAGCATAATTCTTCTTCTTTTTAACAAGTAGAGTAGACCCAACACAAAAGATTCAAGGGAAAAAATTACCCTAATGATTTGTTAAAGGGTGAGACATCTTCTTTGGCTGTTTATGCATTCATTGTAGCATTTGAAGTTTTTTTCTTTTTCTTTTTTTCCCCTTTTCCCAATATCGTGGATGCTTTTTTTTTTTAAAAAAANCAAAAGTAAAGCTGAGCAAAAGAAAAAAAAAAATCTCGTTTATTGTGTGCTTATTTCTTTGCTCAAAGATAGGTTTTATTCAATAGTCAAAAGTAGAGCTGAGCTAAGCTAGGTTGTGTTTTTTTTTTTTTCAGCCAAAAAAAAAAGTAGGTTGTCTTTTGTGTTGTCATTTTAATAGTTTTGCCGCTTATTAATATAGTAATGTGAAAACAAGCACTCGCCGACCATGTGACGGCCTCTTTTAAATTTACTGGCATTTATGAACATTCACAGCCCCTTAGCCTTGGAGGAAAATTGAATTGCTTAGGGTTACAGTTCATAGGAGCACCCAAACCTTGATCTATCTAGGATGAGCCCTACTACAAGTGAGACCTATCTTGCGTCTTACGGGAGTTTATGAAAAGTGACAGATAATAATACATAAAAATAAATTCATGTGCGGATCAGTTGCCTTGACAATATCTGTTGATAATTGGTCATCAACATAGGAAAATGATTCTAGATATGTTTGGTTGACAATAAATTCGGTTATTTTTTCTGTTGCATAGCATTGAGAGCATTGACATGACTCAAAAGTTGGAAGCAACAAAGTTCTCTTAACAATGGATCATGGACATCTTGAATGCATTAGATCTCTATGTATACCACTCTAGACACACATATAATCCCCTCTTTGTAATCTCGATTTGCATGTCACCGATCCAGGTGGGCACGTTGTATGTCTAATCTAGCTATTTTGGATGCTAGGAATTCAGTGAAGAAATTCGTTTGTGAAATTGAAGCTCTGTTGAGAAATTAGTTTTTCGCACGAGCACGATCGAGAACTTGGAATTAGTTCCCGACCCTTCAGACAATCGTCAACGACGCCTTGAGCATTCAATACCATGGTATCGCTATTCTAATGAGGTAAGAATTCGGTTACCTTCGTTTTATATTATTTTCGAATAAACCTTAATTTCTGCAACATATGAGAACAAATGTGGTTTTTGATTTTCTTGAACATATGTGATGGACTGTGATAGTATGATATACATATATACTATATTGCTCTGAGAATGTTATTTTGGATATATAAAAAAATAGGACTATTGTGCTGTCCGCTTTTTTATAAAAACCTAATATACTTATTTTCTTGAAAAACCATAGCACAATTATTTTTACACTTCAGTTCTGTGTTGCATGTGTCATAGGATCATACATGAGCACCGTGTTAGTATCGTAGGTTTATAGTGTAACGCTACGTGTCTCACCGTCAGTGTAGAGTCTGTAAACTCGCGAAGGATTTTGTTATTTCTGATTACCTTCCCATTTGGCAGGCATAGGCAATTCAGCTGCCCCTCCAGGTTTGGTAGACAACACATGAGTGTCTTTTTCGAGTATGGGCTTAGGTGTCAGACAGGCTATTAGGTACACTTAGTACCATCATCCTAGGTTTCCACATATGAGAGAATATGAGATCATGGGCATAGGTTGATTTGTGCCATGTGCATTTGAATTGAATAATTTTGATTATACTGATTTATTTATACATATACGCGACGATTTTTAGTTTTTGATTATCATATATATATATATATATTGGATTTAAACTAATCATGCAGATGCTTTCTATCACTAAAATATTTTTGATCGAGGTAACTATTTTTCCTACTGAGCATTTTATACTCACTCCTTTCCTCCTTTCCTCAGGTGGTGTCCAATGCAATTTTAGAGATCAAGAGGAGTAAGAGGCCATCGGGATTGTTGTTCTTTATCTTGGTAATACTTGAAACGTATTGTTGTGGTGTTTGGACTGTTTGAGTTCTATTTTAGCATTGAACCAAGATTACTACTTCCCATTTTTGTTTGTGAACTCATGTATGTTATTCGGGTGTCTGTTCTAATGTGGATGATGATGATACTTGGACTTATATTTGATTTACGTTCTTTTCGGTATTTATTCGATCTATGTTTAATGGTGTATACGAACTATGGGAGAGGTTCACGAGATAGAATTTCAATTATTTTATCTAAAATGTACTATTTTATAAAACTAAAACTTTTTAGACGTTTTTCAAATAAATCAAAAAATTTCACATCCTTGCGAAATTTCTCTTCTATCACTAGCCCAGGTTCTAGGTTGTGACACTTCTCTCTTCGAAGGTGAGACTTGCAGGTCGGCTCCTCATCGGTGGATCTCTATCCATGAGAGTGGAAAGGATTGATCGGGAGGCAGAGACTTTGTCGTGGAAATTGTCATTGTAATTACTTCATAATTGTTGTTCTTCTTTGCTTACTAATTGATTGCACCAACTTATTTAGCTGCTACAATTAATTATTTGAAAGTGACATTAATGCCATTTACACTAGAATGTTACAATGTTTTAGTATCAGTAACGAAGTAACAATTGGAAAGTCACAACATTATTATTTACAATAATCAATCACAAAATAAAAAGTCAGCTGTTATATTAAACAGTTAATAAGAAAAAAAAAATAGAATTAGAATTAGAGTTGATATCTATACAGCATTGTTCCTTTTTTTTTTCCTCTCCATATAAATAAGTTCAGTATAAAAGTGGTTCAGGCAGATCAAGATTTCGTTACATCGAAACCATCTCAAGCCTGACAAACTTTGGTGATTGGAAGTAAATGTAAGCCATAGGGAGATGCAGCAGTTATAAGTGAAAATAGAAAAGCCAGTCAGTTTTTCAAAACTGAGTAGTAGTAGTTTTTGGGGTGTTATATGGTACCATATTATCTCAAGGAGAACCAACTAGTCCTGATATCAATATTTCAAGAGACACGTCGGATAAGCTTCCAAAGCAACGGAAGGCATACAGGGTATAGGACGAAATGCTTATCCCTAACATGTGGCAGGAGCTATTCGAAGGATATTTGTCTTGGTTAATCATTTTCATTTTTTGTTCAATTCGGAAAAGCCAATATTTCACAAAATCTACTCGAGGGATCACTTTCTCTCATCCAAACATTTCCTCCCTAGGTCCCCCACGTCGGATCCAACCAAAATTGCCTCGTGTGAGGATGCATGCCTTTGGCACCACAGAAGTTGCCAGTATCTTCATGCCCGTCATCCTCAAAAATAGTAATTAAAAAGCAAAACTAAAGGGACTACTTGCTCTTTTTTAAGAAGTCGTTTTCAAACCAAAAAATAAAGAGGTAAAATGTACAACAAAAAAGGATTGAGAACACTGTTCACTACAAGAGATGTAGCTGGTATACATATGGATTGTGGATAAATATTGCTTCCTCAGTCCTCACAGCTTGCCTCTTCTTCATTCGAAAATGACCTTTTTTTTTTTTTCCATATATATTACTATATTTATCATTATTATATTTGGCCCTTCATCTAAGCCTGAAATTTCCACGTTCGGGTCAAAGTTTCTTTCTTCAAGAAAGATGAGTTCAATTATGGAAGGTATTCCACTTTTAACACCATAACACCGTTTTAGTTTCTTCAAGTTCAAGAAATGAAAAGTAGAACGAGTAAGGTAAAAGGAAAATTGAACGAGAGCCTTAACTTAGCAACAGAGCATCGACAAAAAGACATTTTAAAACTAAAGAACTGGAAGGACAAAGGGGTCAGCAATTAAAAGTGTACTTGTGTCCCTGTGTAATCAAATCATTGACTTTGCCATCCTGAGCATGTTGACTCAAGAATAGAGCCTCTAAAGGGATAAAACATTCCCTTTCTAAACATAGGAATGTTCTTCTTTCACCACTCATGCCACATGAATCATACTTGGGACTCCCAGATCCAAAACTATTTAGAAGGTTACAAAAAGCACACTCCTCTCTGATAGTTTGATATGTTTATGTTCTATTCTTATGAATGTACTTATTTCCACTATATGCTACATGAATCATACGTGGTAGTCCCATAACCAAACAATTTAGATTGTACTAGAAAGCACACCCATTATGATAAATCGATTAATCAATCACATAAAACTCAAAAGCTCAACTGCGTGGGCATAAAGCTAGTGTGAGTAGCTAATATACGATAGTCAGTGATTCAAAAGCCTAATTTATTGCCTCCCAACCCAGTTAGACTTATGATTCTGTTTAAGTTGCTCAACTGAGATTAAGAGCATGCTCATCTAACAAAGCTAATTCCAGAAGTAAAAATAGCACCAAGATAGATAAGTCTGAACTATTCATTTGCACTCCTTCTAAGTCTACACGGTGAAAAGCTAAAAGACAACCCTTTTTCTCCCCAAAAAATGTAAAGCGACTTTGAAACAACTACTAGTACTAACAACAAAAGACTTCCTAACGTAGTTGGGACAGGATATTACTAAAACTAAAATACCAAAAGGAAAGAAGACAAGATATCACAAAAGTTCTCAACCAACATCAGACTTTATAACAAGCACGAGGTAAAACGACATCCAATCTTCTACGAGAATATGAAACAAACGAAAAAAGACATAATTGAAGTTAGCAAGCAAAAGCAGATTGGGGTTGAAGAAAAACTACCACATTTGTTGCATGCATGCTCATAACATAGAACTATGAAGATGATGTAATTATTACAGAGGAATAATTTTCCCCTAGTGACAAGTACTTGGCTACATAAAAGCATGAAGTTGTTAACGTCATTGAAAATATACTGTAAAAATGTGAGTTTGACTATTCTAAATTTTCCTTCAGAAGTGAAAAGGAATATATATGTATATATACATGGTATGGGGTGATAATAATGGCAGATCTTTAAATAAGACACGAGGAAATATAATCTGATGAACTGAATACTAGCACTAGCAAATAATTCTATGTAACATGGTCAGTCTCTAAACAAGATACAAGTAAATAAACTGAGTCACGCACAAGTATAACTTAGTTTTCTATGAGGTACAACTGTGACACAAAAGGACTACGCTTTGATGGAAATTGAACTGATTTCAGCAATCTATGAGAGTGAGCAATAGCACATTAAACAGAGGCTTTTAAGACTATACCAGAGAATGCTTTTCTCTTCCAACGATATGCAATTAACCATAAAATTTCCGTAACAAGCAGAATACTCTTCACTCAAAATTAACCAAAATCCAAATGAACAACCAATTTGAAGATTGAGAGAACAGAACAAAGTCATCACGAAACGTACAAATCACCACGCCGAAATAGCACAATAGTTGCTGAAGTATAAACAGCTGAGACAAAGATAACCCACCAAGCCATGAAAAAAGCCGCTTCTTTCACAAAAGCAGAGCATGGCAGTAGACTGCACACATTTTGGAAATTATGAAGATATCCACCATCAACTTGGGAAAATCCAAGAAACAGAAGTGTCAGCACTGGTGGTGCATGAAACTGCAGAACTACTAGGCATAAATAGTGGTTGTGCAAAAAAACCTTCGCTCTACTAAAATCCAAATCAGGAACCTTGCTGGCGTGCAATCTTTGATACCAGGACAAAAGCGCCTCATTTAGGTACATTTGCAAGTTGGGGCGTACAGCAACAAGTTGCAAGACACCCGAAAGAAATAAGAAACAAATCCTAAGTTTACCAAAATCTGAAAGCGAAAATCCCACATTTCCTAGCATTCTTTCTGCATTTCCAATTTCGTTAATCGAACCAGCACTTTTAGTCTCATTCATGTTCTTATTAACAAGCATTTCGGATAAGGGTTTAATCCATAACAGGGCTGTTAATGTCATCACCAAATAATTTGCATACAAAACTACTCGAGCAAACCATCCACATGTTATCATTGACAAATTAGACCTAAGCTGATCCGTCCCAAGCCAAAACGACCGGGCACTCTTTACCGCGGGCATAAACAAAAATGCAGCTGAGCATCCCATAAAAACAGCAATGAAAAACCTCCCAAACACATCGATTGAGCCAAAATTGAAATCTAAAACCGAAGAAGTAAACCTGTAAGAAGTCATACTACCTAATATCACTCCCAAAATCCCAAAAAGAACACTCAATTGCTTCTCCGAGCGCCTCGAAGCAGATTTTTCAAACGAAAGTTTCCCCAGCAACATCACTAACTTAAAAACACCCACAAAACCTAAAAGAACCGGAACAAAAACCCCATTTGAGAAAAACCCAGATTTCTCTGACACGCTACTCAAATATATCTGAAGAAAAAAGCAAGCAATAGCCACAAATGAGATGGTGAAAGCGTTACGATACTCATCAAAGTAGAGCCGAGACTGAAGATGGGCTTCGTCGAGCTTTAGTCTGAAGATCTGGGCATTGCTTTCGTCGAACTCAAACTTGTCCTTCGATTTGGTCCTCTTTCTTAGCTCAGAGTTAATTTTGGAGGGTACACCAGAAGCCGATTCGGAGCTCTCCGGCCTCCGAATAGCGGCTTTGACGCCGTTGCTGAGGTTGTCTGGGTGGATGTAAGTGAAGAGGCCATGGAGGAAGAAGACGGGAATTTTGAGGAAGGTGAGGAGAAGAGTGAGTGATATTGAGAGCGAGGCTTGGAGTAACAAATACTTGTAGGTTTGGAAGAATTCGATCATGGCGTTCAGTTTTCTGAGACACAGTTGGGAGTTGGGATGGTGCTCTACTAGGACAATATGAAGTCCTTGGGATCTCAGATCATAAGGCGTGTCAGTTTTGGGCCTCCGGGTCCTGAGAATACCCACCGAGGTTAACTTATAAACCGGGCTTGGGGATGGGGACCCTTGTTTTCTAGCAAAATTAAAAACCAAAACCAAGTAGGCAAAAATAAATAAACAAAAAGGGACCTCGAGCCCCTTGACTTCACTTCCTTGACTTATATTTAACAATGAAATTCTTTTTGTTCCATTATATATATTTTTTTTCCGAAAGGAGTTCCATTATATTTTAAAACTGATATTTAGTCGATAATTTTCTTTTTAAATAAAATCTTAGGGCCAGTTTAGTAAAATTATAAATTTTAAGGAAAATATTTTTAGTTAGTTGTGCTAAAAGAAAAATCCATTATAGTATAAAGGAGAGAGTGTTTGAAAAATTGTAATTTTAAAGTGTTTTTTAGTTAGCTGTGCTGTTATGATGTAAAGTAATAGAGCATTTGATAAATTGTAATTTTAAAGTGCCGTGACTTAAAAAATCTATATTAAAACATTTGGTAAACTATAAGATTGAATTATTGTTTAAATATAAAATGATTAAAATAAACATCATTATATAACCATGCATATTTATAAAATATGCTTATTAATATATATATTTTTTACAATTCTACATATTTGTACGTACTAAAGATATTAATATTTTTATTAAAAAAACAATTGATATGAAAATAAACTCAATTAAATTAGTTACTCAATCTATTTTATTTTATTTTTTTCATCTGAATTTAAAATTTTAATTAAGAATCAGTTTTGTTATTTCAAAATAATTAATATGAAGAGTATTTTAGTCAATTATAATTTAAATATATTAATATATTTTTTTAAAAAATTAATATAAAAATAAATTTAATTAAATATGTGATATTTTTATTTTTTAAGTAAGATTATGTTAGCCATTATGATTTATCTTATAGATTCTTACATAATTTAAAAATCAAGACATAGCGTAGATTCTTACATAATCTAAAAATCAAGCCTACTTTAAGCCAACTTTAGCTTTTGGTGATAAATTTATCAAAAATTATTGAATAATCTAATTTTTAGGATTTTATCAAATACTTTTGACTTATAAATTATTCGAAAAATACTATTAACTTATTAAGAAACTAAACTAAACTAACCTTAATTATTCCTAGTCATACTATTTTCTCC
>JXTB01000241.1:42057-53980 GCA_002914805.1 Parasponia andersonii | reverse complement strand
TTTCGATTATAATTCGATGGTAGTTGAATTTTCGACCTATTTTCGATGACTATTTCGATTATTTTTTTCTATCAATTTCGATGTATTTCGATTATAATTTCGACCAAATTTCGATGAAGTCTGAGATGTAAGAATTTTGTCGACTATATTTCAACTATAATTCGATGGTAGTCAAATTTTCGACCTATTTTCGATGACTATTTTCGATTATTTTTTTTGATGACTATTTCGATTATTTTTTTCGATGACTATTTCGATTATTTTTTTCCATACTCAATGATCGAAATTTTAACGAAATTAATCGAAAATGCATCGAAAAAATGTCGAAATGAAGTCAAAAATTACGTCATACAAAAATTTCATCCAAAATTTTTTAAATCGTCTTCTACTACAAATGCCCTAAATTCAAAAAAATCTCAAATCATATTTTGCTTACCTTCTTTTGGGGACTCATTTTTCTCAACGTAATCCTCAACAGTGAGAGAGATTTACGATAGACGGCACGACGAATTTTCGTCTTCCTCGGTTTATGGCACGACGGGTTCTTGGCTCTTCAGAAAAGGAGACGAAAGAGAGAGTTGGAGAGAGAGAAAAATGAGGAGTTTTGGAGGGAAGTATGACAGATACTCCTTTGAAAGTGAGACATATTTTATCTTAAGTATTAGTAAAGATATTTTCGTCTGCAAAAATATTTTTCAAATATTTTTTAACTTGTACATATGGGCCAGAATAGGGGTATTAGGAAGCATATTTAACCTAATTTCTCTATGATAATGGGACTTAAAATAATCTACTCTATATCCACGTGTAGTCATTTACAAATTAAACCTAAAATTTTAAAAAATAAGCTGACGAAGCAGGATGGCCAGAGGAACGACTTGGTTCCCAATGCCCATCCACACTTCTATTAATACTATAGATATATAGAATTTTTGTTTCATTGAAGAAAAATTAAAAAGAAATTAAAAAGAGAGGTTAAAAAAAAAAGGGAAAAGAGAAAGGGAAGAGTAGGATACGGGTTATAAATGAGACAAGTGTAATATTGATTGAAAAAATTCCTCATTCTTTCATTGGACTTCCCACGATTATAATTATGAATGAATTAAAAAATAAAACAAAAATATTAGGTCCGGTTGATCTTCCCTGCTATTGAATGGGTAGTTGAGATTCGGTTCTCTCACTTTCAGGCTATGTTCGGTAGGAAGAAAAAGAGAGAAGAAAGAAAAATTTTGATAGAAAAATAGAGGGAAATAAATATTTTGGTTCTTTGGTAGAGGGAAAAAGGAAGGAATGAGAAAATGAGAGAGAAAATAGAAAAGAGAAAAGTATTGAGACTCACTCAAATATTTTATTCTAAAAAATGGAGAGAAAAAAGGGAAGAAAAATTTTTTACTCATATTTTAAAGTGAATTTACTAAATTAATTTTGTATACTATCTTTAAAATTTTGATAAAAAAGATAAAACAATCATTTTAAAATATACTAATTTTTTTTTTCTATATACCAAATAACAATGGAGAAAATACCCTTTTTTTTATCCTATATATTTTTTTTCTCTCTTAATTTTTTCTTTTCTCGTACTTTCTTTCCTCTCTACCAAGCTTTTGGGATTGTGTTGATGGAGTTTTTGAGAATTGGGTTTTTGATTAATGTGTTGCAAAGATTAATGGTTTAATTTTGGAGAAAGATTGAGAGATAGAGTGTGGAGAAGAAAAGGGATCATTTTGCTGAATTCTTTTATTTTTATTTTTTTTATTTTATTTCATTTTTTTATATTTTTAAAAATTACAGCTAACCTCAAGACGACACGTGTCTTTTAAGATGACATTTTACACAGAAATTTGACGATTATAATAAATTTGAGTTCGAAGGTATTATTATTGAAAAAAAAAAGAATAAGTATATAAATGTAAATTTTAACTAAAAAATAAGATTTTTGAGACAATTTACTCTTTTTAAATAATAAAGATTTGATGTTTGTACAAGTTAAAATCTTATTTATAGGTTCGATTTTTTAAGATTGAGAGTCTAAATTGAAACCAATCATGCAAATTACAATTTCAATTCTAAAATTGCGATTTTAAAATAGATTTTTTGAAAATTGTAATCTGGCAAAAAATTTTGTCCCACCCGACCGATCGGGCCAGACGAGTTGCATTGATTGGGTATTGAGGCTGACTGAAGTCTTTTTTTTTCGCTACTTGTCAACAGAAAAAAAAAAAGAATGTTTTAAAAAGTTAAAAAGAAAAAAAAAAAAAATGAGGTTATTTTGCTAAAGACGGATTACGGTAAGGTTATTGAGCTTATTAATCCGGACTTATTACGCAATTTTTTTTTTTTCCCTTTTTTCAAGCCACCTTATGATTAAGGATTCCATTTTAGCTAGGTCCGGGTACCTAAGTAGGGCAGGTATATGAGAGAAAGGTAACCAGAGTTGGGGCACATTTTCTTCAAGTTGGGGAATAGTAACCCTGATATACTTATGTACATATATCATATACACAAATATTTTTTTTTATGGGGTATATAATATATTTTATATACATAAAGTGTGACATAAAATAAATACACCAAACATAATTTGTATATTGTATTTTTTGTTATAGAAATGATGGTATATTTCTTAAGTTAACTCAGATCATATAGAACTCTTTTTTTTTTTCTTTTCATTTTTATTATTTTTGGATTATACACAAGTTTTGAGATATATTATTTTTGGATTATACACATATATTGAGATACTGAGCTTGCTTGTCCGGGAATTCCCAGTGTCGAAAAAAATTAGAGTACACAACTCTAATATATCACCACTTAAGAAGAAGAAATTGACTCAATAAATAGAATTTAAACATGCAAACAAATTACTTGTATTAAACTCACATAATATTACAACTCAAAAGGAAAGAGCACACAATTTTTGAAAACTAACACTCACTTTCTAGAGACAAACTCTAGAAGTAGAACACTCGCACTGTTCTTACAAGCAATGCTTTGCTTATTATTCTTCTAATTCTCGACACTTACAAATGGTTAAAGATGGGTATTTATATAAGAGCATGGCAGATACAAACCACTCAATAAAAAAAAAAACTAAGAAAATCTTGCAGCTATACAATATGCTCAGCTACTATGAGCACTAAGCACATACCTAATTTACAACAATCAGTTTGTTGGTATACCTGACCTTGCTATAATAATCAATGTCCTTATCATATTTATAGACTTGGTTCATTTAGGCTTTGTAATTAGTTTCTACGTCCGCCTTAAGATGGATTTTGCAAATGGGATGGGGTTGATCTTTAACACTCCCCTTAACACTAGCTTTCATTCTTTGTATCATGTCGAGTTGACTATGAAAGTTCTCAAACTTGTTGATGCTTAAACTTTTTGTGAATAGGTCTGAAACTTGATAATTCGTCCAAATTTGCCTCATCTCAATTTCTTTTTGCAAAACCTTTTCTCTGATGAAATGGTAATGCACTTCCATATGCTTGGTCTTTGCATGAAAAACTGAGTTTTCTGCTAACGGATAACTTATTGATTATCACCATATAATAGTATTATGTAATCAATTTACTGTTGTAAATCTTTCATCAACTGCATCAACTAGGGCTTTCTTGAGCTGCCATAGCTGCTGCTTGGTATTCTGTTTTGGTGGTTGACAATGATACTATTGGCTGTCTCTTGCTACACCAAGAAATCATTTCAGAACCAAGTTTATACACATATCTAGTTGTTAACCGACGTGTGTCATGATCTCCAGCATAATTTGCATCACACCAGTCAATCATCTTGCATTCATCACCTTTCTTGTACAAAAGACCATATTCAATTGTACTCTTAATATATCTCAAAATTTGCTGAACTGCTTCTAAGCAAGGCTTCTTTGAATTTTGTATGTATCAACTCATCACACTAACTACATAGAAAATAACAAGTCGAACTAAGGTTAAGTAGATTAGACTTGTCACAACCCAAAATCCGGGCTAATGGCAAAAGGAGAATTTTGCAAGAATGAGAAATTTCTTCATTTATTTGAAAACGTCTAAAAGTTATAGTTTTATAAAATAGTGCATTTTAGATAAAATATTTAGAATTCCATCCCGTGAACCTCTCCTATAGTTCGTATACACCATTAAACATAAATCAAATAAACACCGAAAAACATAAATCAAATATATGTTCAAACATCATAATCATCCACGTCAGAACAAACATCAGAATGGTATATATGAGTTCACAGATAAAATGGAAAGTAGTAATCTTGATTCAATATTAAAACAAAACTCAAACAATCCAAACAACACAACAGCACATTTCAAGTATTACCAAGATAACGAACTATAATCCTGATGATCTCTTACTCTTCTTGATCTCCAAGATCGCACTGGACACCACATGAGGAAGGGAGTGAGCATAAAATGCCCAGTAGAAAGAACAATTACCTCGATCAAAAATATTTTAGTAATGGAAAGCTCCTACATAATTAGTTTAAATCTAATAAATACATATATGATAATCCAAAACTGGAAATCATCACGTATATGTATAAATAAATTAGTATAATCAAAACCATTCAATTCAGATGCATATGATACAAAGCAACCCATACTCATTTACTCACATCCTTTCATCTGTGGAAACCCAGGATGATGGTACTAAGTGTACCTAACAGCCTGCCTGACACCTAAGCCTATATCCGAAGGGGATACCTATGTGTTGCCTACTAAACTTGGAGGGGTAACCAAATTGCCTATGCCTGCCAAATGGGAAGGTAATCAGAAGTAACAAAACTCTGCGTGAGTTTACGGACTCTACACTGACGGTGGGGCACGCAGCGCCATACTATAAACCCACGATACTAACACGGTGCTCATGTATGATCCTATGACATGCGCGACACGGAACTGAAGTATAAAAATAATCGTACTTTAGTTTTCCAATAAAATAAGTATATTAGGTTTTTATAGAAAAATGGGCAGCACAACACCCTTAATTTTGATATACCCAAAATAATCTGTACTCAGAAAAATCCTCAGAGCAATACAGTGTATATATATATATATCCATACCATCACAGTCCATCACATATGTTCAAGAAAATTAAAAATCACATTTTTTCTCATATATTGCAGAAAATAAGTTTTATTCAAAAATAATATCAAACGGAGGTAACCGAATCCCTATCTCACAAGAATAGCAATACCACACTATTGAATCCTCAAGGCGTCGTTGACGATCGTCTGGAGGGTCGGGAACCAATTTCAAACCCTCGATCATCCTCTTCTGAAAACCAACTTCTCAATGGAGCTTCAATTACATAAACGGACCTCTTCACTGAATTTCTAGTACTCAAAATAACTAGGTTAGATATATAACTTGTCCAATTCGGGTCCGTGCCCATATTGGACAGGTTGCACATAAATCGAGGTAAATCTTAGCCGTCTGATTTCAATTTTTATGCCGATCACCAAACATAGGCAATATATATATATATCAAACTTTCCTATTTTCTGAGTACAATCCAAAAATGACAACAAAAACACAATCCAACGACCAGATTAAAAAGTCAACTCAAGCTCTAAATATTCCAAAAATAGCAACTTTTGATTCGGGCATTATAAGGTTGAGATATATATACCTTGAGCGTCATCTTGATAAGACGAATCCAACGAGCCTGGTTAGAGGTCAAATGGTGGCCAGAATCGTCACTGGTGACGATCCAAAATGGCCAAAAATGGCGTTTTCTAGCGAGTAGGCCTTGACAGTGGCTAGCGATGGTCGGCGGAGTTTCTTGGCGGCACAGCGAGCTCGCACTGGGTGGTTAGGGGGCCAGACGGCGACCTGGGCGGCAGCACGGCTCTTGCCGATCCTTTGACTGAGAGTGAGCAGAGAGAGAGAGAGAGAGAGAGAACGTTGGGTAAGAGAGAGAGAGGGAAGAGAGAGAGAGTGACTGGGAAAAGGAACCCACGTGAGTGGGAATCATGGGATGGTACATTTTTCAAAAAATTACACTATAGTCCCTAATTCCCAAATCTCTATCAATTTTGTCCCCCAAAATTTACAATTTAGTCCTTCTGCACAAAATTTTTGCAAATCAATTCACCCAATATAATACTCGAAAATTAGTAAAATGTCCAAATTACCCTCCCAAAAATCCGGGTTTTTACATTTTCCTCTCTTTAAAAGAATTTCACCCCGAAGTTCAAAATACAAGTCAAGGTTACATCACAATACAACTTCTGACTGATGGTTAAACAAATGAGGGTACTTCTTGTACATCTCCGTCTCGAGTTCCTAAGTAGCCTCGTCTTCTTTGTGATATTCCCAAAGTACATTGACAAGTGGAATCTCTCTGTTGTGAAGCACCTTCAACTCTCTAGCCAACAAAAAAACAGACTGCTCTTCATAAGATGCATCTGCTTAGATCGGTACATGCACGTACTGAACAACATAAGATGGGTCCGGTGTGTACTTCTTCAATATCGACACATGAAACATGTTATGCACGTGACCCAACTGTGCAGGTAGATTCAAGCGATACGCCATTGGTCCAATTCTCTCAGTGATCTCAAAGGGATTGATATAACTTGGAGCGAGGTTACCCTTAACCCCAAATCTTGTTACACCAAGTCTTGGAGTCACTTTCAAGAATACAGAATCACTAGTATCAAACTCTACCTCACGCCTCTTCGGGTCAGTATAACTCTTCTGGCAACTCTGAATCTCCTTGAGTCTCTCCCAGATATCCTTGATCTTCTCAGTAGTCTCCTCAATCAGTTCAAGTCCAAGAGTAACACGCTCTTTGGTTTCTGCACAACACAAAGGCGACCTACATGGCCTTCCATACAACATTTTATATGGAGCCACACTTATACTGGTCTGGTAACTTTTATTGTAAGCAAATTCCACTAAAGGAAGATGATCATCCCAGTTCCCTCCAAAATCCAGTATGCAACAACGTAGCATGTCCTCAAGAATCTAGATGGTCCTTTCAGAGTGACCATCTGACTCTGGATAGTGAGGCGTACTGATATCCAACTGCGTACCCAACGCTTTCTGCAAGGCTCTCTAAAACTTAGAAGTGAACCTTGGATCTTTGTCAGAGACTATGCTTGAAGGCATACCATGCAAGTGTATGATGTTCTCCACATATAGTCTACTGAGCTTAGTAAGTGATTAGTCTATCTGGATCGGTATAAAGTAAGCACTCTTCATCAACCGATCGACTACCACCCAAGCTGCATCATTCTTCCTCAAGGTCTTTGGCAAATAGGTCACGAAGTCTATCGTGATCTTGTCCCACTTCCATTCCGGCATTGGCAACGGCTGAAGTAACCTAGCTGGCCTCTGGTGTTCAGCCTTGATTTGCTGACAAGTCAAATACTTAGCCTGAAAGGTAGCTACATCCTTCTTCATCCCTTTCCACCAATACTGCCTCTTCAAGTCTCGGTACATCTTATCATTACCCAGATGTACGGTGAACCTTGAATTGTGAGCCCCAGTTAGAATGGTTTTCGAAGACTAGGGTCATTAGCTACAGCCAACTTCCCACTAAAAAACAAAAACCCTTCTCTGTTAGTGCTCTAACTATCTAACTGTTCACCATTCTGAAGTCGGTTTCAGATTGTTCTCGACTACCCGTCTTGTCACTGACTCTGTTGAATAGTCTAGAGAAGTGATGGTGAAATCACAATGTTGCTTAGGTAAGCAACCCCTTCATTCTCAAAGTACTGCAACTTGTAGTCACCAATCATAACTGCGTTCCTCCAATCTTTAAACATCAGTATAGCTAGTGCACCACGAGGCTTCCTACTCAGTGCATCAACTACAACGTTAGCCTTACCAGGTTGATACTGTAGGTCGAAGTCATAATCCTCCATATACTCAACCTATCTTTGCTGTCTCAAGTTTAGATCCTTTTGAGTAAAGAGATATTTCAAACTCTTATGATCAGAGAATGTGTCGAACTTCATACTATACAAGTAACATCGTCAAATCTTCAAGGTAAAGATCACTGCTGCAAGCTCCAGATCATAGGTGGGATAGTTCCCCTCATGTAGCTTCAACTGACGAGAAGCATAAGCCACAACCTGACTATTCTGTATCAAGACACATCCTAAACCCGTATTTGAAGCATCGGTATACACCACATAAGGTTCGCTACTGTCAGGAATAGTAAGAACTGGTGCAGTGGCCAAGCTCTGCTTCAACATGATAAAAGCTTCTTCACTTTCGTGATCCTAAACAAACTTGGTATCCTTCCTGGTCAACTTCGTCAAAGGCAAGGCGATCTTCAAAAAATATTGCACAAAATGACGGTAGTAGCTTGCCAAACCAAGAAAACTCTGTACTTTTATCATATTTCTCGGTATTTCCCACTCTAGAACAACTTTTATCTTAGCGGGATCGACTGAAATACCTCCATAAGAAATCACATGTCCCAAGAACTTCACTTCTGACATCCAAAAGTCATATTTCGATTTCTTAGCATACAACTGATGATCTCTCAAGGTCTTAAGTGCTATCCCCAGATGTTTGGCATGCTCTTCTCGAGTCTTGGAATACACCA
Source organism: Parasponia andersonii (assembly GCA_002914805.1). Taxonomy (NCBI): domain Eukaryota; kingdom Viridiplantae; phylum Streptophyta; class Magnoliopsida; order Rosales; family Cannabaceae; genus Trema; species Trema andersonii. The sequence continues at coordinate 45,408 of JXTB01000241.1, read as the reverse complement.
GGATGTTGTCGATGAATACAACCACAAAACGGTCCAAAAACAGCTTGAAGGCCTGATTCATAAGATCCATAAATGCTGCGGGAGCATTTGTCAAACCAAACGGCATCACCAGAAACTCAAAATGACCATATCGAGTTCTGAATGCTGTCTTAGGTATATCATCCTCCCTTATCTTCAACTGATGATAACCGGATCTCAAATCGATCTTAGAGAAGAACCTTGAGTCACCGAGTTAACCAAACAACTCGTCTATCCTTGGCAAGGGATAGTTGTTCTTCACTGTCAACTGATTCAACTTCCTATAGTCCACACAGAGTCTCAACGAACCATCAGCTTTCTTCGCAAATAAAATAGAAGTACCCCAAGGAGAAGTGCTACTGCGAATAAAGCCCTTGGAAAGTAGGTCGTCCAACTGTTCTCTTAATTCTTTCATCTCAGCAGGAGCTATGCGATAGGCTGGAATAGAAACTGGCTGAACTCTAGGAACTAGTTCAATGCAGAACTCGATCTCCCTATCAGGTGGTAACCCCGGTAAATCTTCAGGAAACACCTCTGAATACTCACTAACTATAGGAAACTATAGGTTTTGATCGTCTATCCTCACCTTGCTATTAATGGCAAACAAATTTCCATAATACTCGAGTTTCTTCCTTCCACCCATGTACATTTTCAGAACAGGACTAGGCTTCAACGGACTCATCCCAGCCTGATAGACAATAGGTTGCCCATCACTAGAAAAAAGAGTCACCTGTTTCTTATGACAGTCTACAATGGCTCGATACTTTGACAACTAATATATACCGAATATCACATCATATTGTCCCATCAGCAAAATAATCAAATTAGCAAGAAATTTCTTATCATCGACCATGATTCCACAAGTTTTACACACACTAGACACATCGACTATTCCTCCCAAAGGTGTACCTAACGTCAATACATAATCTAAATTAGAAAATTCTAACCCCAAAAGTTGAGCAAACAATAAAGATATAAATGAATGGGATGCACCAGTATCAAACAAAACATGTGCCCAAGAGTGTGAAAGAAGGATCATACCATCAACAACATCTCGGCCAATGCGATCTTGAGTGTCGTCTACCCCAATAAAAGCATAAGCTTAGCCAGTCACCTTCCCTTTACCCTTGTTACTTCTTCCTTGGCCTGGACGGCTACTGCTGGATCTAGGACCACTACTGCCATATCCATGTCCACCCTAACTCTCTGAGGCCTGAGGAGTCAGAAAACTCTGAGTAAAATCCTGAGGGTAGTACTGATGTTGATAAGGCTAAGGGGAAGTAAAGTTCTTGCGAAACACCCTGTGACTGTTGCGGCCTTGCTTGAATATTCTGATAAGAAATAGAGCCGAACTGGCTCCTCTGCGGTCCTCCCAGAGAAAGAGGACATTTCTGCAGACGGTTGGGACACTTCTTCTTTCAATGACCCTACTGGCCACAAACGAAATATCCTCTATACAGACTGCCTCTTCCATCTCCCGAAGAACCACTATTGTTCGAGCTCCCACTGTTCGGAGTGCCTTAGGCTGACCACTGCACCTGGGTCCTTCTGGTGACTTTTCTTTCATTACCTCTCCATTAGTTCCTCCTGGAATCCAATCCTTCTTCAATGGCCTCTGCTCGTTGGGCAGTCACTACAATCTCAGGAAGAGTATGAAAAGTCTGAGTAATAATTCTGTTGAAAATGTTTCGATTTAGACAACTCTTAAACTTGGTAACTTGGTACTTCTCACTCATACCCGATCCAAGAGCAACACTTGCTAACTCAGTGAACTCTATCAGGTACTCATTCACCGTTCTGTTACCTTGAATCAACATCTCAAACCGGTTCACCACTTCATCTTGTTGATCCTCATTGGTATACTGGGCCTTGAAAATCTATTCAAAGTCTTTCCAAATCAAACCCACAATATCTTGCATCTGTTCCACTGTTTCTTACCAATGTATGGCACTCCCTACCAAATGGGTAACAACAAACACAGCCTAAAACTCAACCGGAGTACCAAGAGCCCAAAAATGCCTCTCTATCTCACACAACCAAGCAATTAACGTGAGAGCTCCTAGCCTACCATCAAATTACCTTGGCTAGGGATGCATGAACTGCTGAAGATGATCAGCCTGATCCAACTGAAGTTCCTTAGCTGGAGGCTGATAGTTTGGATTGCTCATCTGGGCGAATGCATGCTACAATATCTCGATCAGTTGAGTGAAATCCGGATGAGGAGGTTCGGTACCTGGCTGGTGCCTCAGAACTCTTCTTGAAGGCATCCTTAAAAGTCTGAAACAATATGTCAAACTGTTAATGCGATAATGATGAATGCTTGTCATAAAATCAACTTCAATCTAGCTTAATGGTGATACGTCCGAGCTGTTAAACTCAAAATTCTGATATCAAAAATCTTCTGTCACAACCCAAAATATGGGCTAGTGGTAGAAGAGGAATTTCATAAGGATGAGAAATTCCTTGATTTATTTGAAAAAGTCTAAAAGATATAGCTTTATAAAATAGTCCATTTTAAATAAAATATTTGGAATTCCATCCCGTGAACCTCTCCCACAGTTCGTATACACTATTAAATATAAATAAAATAAATACCGAAAAGACATAAATCAAATATATGTTCAAACATCATCATCATCCACATCAGAACAGACATCAGAATGGCATACATAAGTTCATAGACAAAATGGAAAGTAGTAATCTTGGTTCAATGCTAAAACAAAACTTAAACAATCCAAACAATACAACAACACACTTCAAGCATTACCAAGATAATGAACTACAATCCTGATGGCTTCTTACTCCTCTTGATCTCCAAGATCGCATTGGACATCACCTGAGAAAGTGAGGAGGGGAGTGAGCATAAAATACTCAGTAGGAAGAACAATTATCTCGATCGAAAATATTTTAGTGATAGAAAGCTCCTGCATAGTTAGTTTAAATCTAATACATACATATATGATAATCCAAAACTGGAAATTATCATGTATATGTATAAATAAATTAGTATAATCAAAACCATTCAATTCAGATGCACATGACATAAATCAACTCATACCCATGAGCTCACATCCTCTCATCTGCGGAAACCCAGGATGATGGTACTAAGTGTACCTAACAGTCTGCCTGACATCTAAGCCCATACCTGGAGGGGACACCCATGTGTCGCCTACCAAACCTGGAGGGGCAACCGAATTGCTTATGCCTACCAAATGGGGAGGTAATCAGAAGTAACAAAACCCTGCACGAGTTTACGGATTCTACACCGACGGTGGGGCAAGCAGCGCCACACTGTAAACCCACGATACTAACATAGTGCTCATGTATGATCCT
>JXTB01000241.1:0-41791 GCA_002914805.1 Parasponia andersonii | reverse complement strand
TATATATATATATATATATATATATATCAAACTTCCCCATTTTCTGAGTATAATCCAAAAATGACAACAAAAACACAATCCAAAGACTGGATCAAAAAGTCAACTCAAGCTCAAAATATTCCGAAAATAGCAACTTTTGATTCAGGCATTATAGAGTTGAGATATATATAACTTAAGCTTCCTCTCGACGAGACGAATTTAATAAGCCCAGTTAGAGGTCAAATGATTACCGGAATCGTCGCCGGTGATGAGAAATCCGAAACGGCTGAAAATGGCATTTTTCAGTGAGCAGGTCTCGGCAATGGCTGGCGACGGTCGACGAAGTTTCCTGGCGGTACAGCGAGCTCGCACCGGGTGGTTGGCGGGTCAGACAGCGACCTAGGCGGTGGTGCGGCCCTTGCCAGTCCTTTGGCCGAGAGTGAGTAGAGAGAGAGAGAACATCGAGGAAGAGAGAGAGAGGGAAGAGAGAGAGAGTGACTGGGAAAAGGAACCCACATAAGTGGGAATATATGAGACTGTACAATTTTTTAAAAAATTACACTATAGTCCCCGATTCCCAAATTTCTATCAATTCTGTTCCCCAAAATTTGCAATATAGTCTTTTCGCACAAAATTTTTGCAAATCAATTCACCCAATATAATACCCGAAAATTGATAAAATATCCAAATTACCCTCCCAAAAATCTGGATTTTTACAAGACTACCTACTAATTATCGATACATCGTTGCATCTTCCAAATCTTTGCCTTCACGTGCACACATCTTGGCATTCAATTCTATTAGTGTTGAGATTGTCTTATACTCGAGCATACCAAATCTTTGTAGCAGATCTTTCGCATATTTTTGTTGACAGAGAAACAAGCCTTCTTTTGAACGATCGAACTCTAGCCCAAGAAAGTACTTGAGTTCTTTAAGTTCTTTCATCTAGATGTGGATTTACAAATTCTCCATCATTTGGCAAACTTTTTTTTTTTCGTCGTCTCCGGTAATGATCAAATCATCCACATACGCCAATATTATTACTAATTTTCCTTTTTCTAGCTTTAATAAATAATTCAAAATCTGCATGTGCTACTGAATAATCGCTTTGAAGTAAGAACTCAACATCTTTTCCGTACCATGCCCTTGGTGCTTATTTTGACCCATAAAGCGTCTTTAGCAACTTGCACACATAGTCAGGATGAGCTCCATTCTCAAATTTCCTTGGTTAGATCATGTATATCTCTTGATCCAACTTTTCATGAAGAAAGATATTTTTCACATCTATTTGCCATAAGTTCTAATCTTTATTGACTGCAAGTGCGAGCAAGACTCGTACAGTTATAAGCTTTGCCATTGGACTAAACGTTTCATCATAGTCTAGTCCATACTGCTGAGAGAACCCTCGTACCACCAATTAAGTATTATACCTTTCGATCATCTATCTAGAAGAGGCTTTATCTTGTAAACCCATTTGTAGGATATAGGTTTCACATCTCTTGGCTTTGGCACTAGATCCTAGGTCTGGTTCTGCTCTAGTGCAATGATTTCTTCTCGCATAGCTATTATCCACTCGGGACTACGTGATGCTTCTTCAAATGTCTCAGATTCTCTTGTAACTTCTTCTGCTATTGTTGCGTTAGCGTACTTGGGATTTAGCTTTTGAATTCTGGTCGACCTTCTAATTAGTTGCATTTTTGGACTCGCAGCTTCTTCTAGACTTGGTCTAACCTCTTCTTCTTGTCTCTAGTATACATCAGTTTGTCAACGATTTTGTGTTACCTCATGCTCATCGTCGTCCTCTTCTGGATTTGTCTGTACCTCAACTATTTGATCTCTCATCTTTTATTGCATCCTTTCTTCAAATTTTTTTTTTGAGTCCTGTAGTTCTTCGTTCTCTGGAGATTACCATCAGGATGCTTCATCAAACACCACATTTCGTGATATCTAATATCGACCATTGATAGGATCGCAACATTTCCACCCCTTTATCTGGCTGTCGTGTCCCACAAAGATACATCTAATAGTTTTTTTTTGTCAAACTTTCTACGTAAATGGTCAGGAAAAAATATGTAGCATACATAATTGAATACTCGAAAGTAACTAACTGTAGGTTTCATATCCCATAGCTTTTCAAATGGTGAAATAAATCCTAACTTTGGTTGGGGAAGTCTGTTAATCACAAAAGCTGTAGTCCTCATTGCTGGATGTCAGTTTTTTCTCTATGCTACATCATTCTATTATGGTGTGACGGCACAAGTGAACTGCTGGCATATTTGGAACTCTCATAGGTAGTTAAAGAATTCATCTGAGTTATATCCTCCTTCGTTATCTGAGCACAAGCAAGGGATCTTCTATCCCACTTCTCCTTCGACTGTTTTCTTGAATTCTTGAAACTTTGAGAATGTGGCAGATTTTTCTTTCATGAAGAAAACCCACACATACCTGGAGAAGTCATCAATAAATATCACCATGTACCGCATCCCACCAATTGATAGTTACTTGATAGGCCCGAACATATCGTAGTGAAGTAGCTCTAATGGTTCCTTTGCTTTGAACTTTGACTCTTTATATGGTAGTTGATGTGCCTTACCATACTGGCATCCTGCACAGATCGTGTATGTTCTTATGTCTAGTTGAGGAAGACCCTTTAACATCTACTTTTTTTATCATCACACTTAGCTTTGAATAGCTAACGTGACTTAACCTGATGTGCCATAAATCTATTGCCTCGTTCCTTCTTGTCTTGTCTACATAAGTAGATTCTGCTGACATTTCAGAAACAGACTCTAATCATCATTCCTCTATTGTTGGTGTACCTAAGATCTTCATATCTTGATATATCTTAACGTCAAGCGGTCCGAATAAAACGTAGTAACCCGACGATGTTAATTATGCTACTGATAGTAGATTATTCTTCATGCTAGGAATGTGATATACATCTTGGAGTGGCAATTTATTAGGACTGTAACGGGGCATAATGATTGTTTTGCTAATATGGCAATTGGTAGCCTTGAATTATTTGCCGTCAGCATCACTTGGCTTCCTTTGTATCCTATCATACTTTGTAGCTTTTCGCCATTATTGATCATGTGATTCGAACAACCTGAGTCAACGATCCAATCATTGTCATAGATAATCTATTCAGGTGCTAGTGTTGTGAGAGCTATTACTTCTTCCTCTTCCGTGGCTAGGAACACTTCAATATTCCACCCATCTTTAGAACTAGCATTACTCTCGGTGGGTTTTTTGTTAGACTATCAGTCTTTCGCCATATAGCCCTTCTTCCCAAAATTACAACATTTTTCCTCAAATCTTCTATTATTGCTGCGATTCTTTGGAGCTCCCCTATGATGAGAACCTCCTTTCTATTGATGACTTTTTGTCTTGTCACCATTTTTAGATTCGCTCCTGGGGTGCTGCTTAGAGTTACCTTTGTTCTTGTTGGCGTAGAGTGCTTCCTTTTCACCTTTAGGCGAGACTCCAACCATTTGCTTAGCCATTGCTTCCTGACCGGCGAGCAAATACTCAAAATCGACAAGTGATGGTTGTGTCGGCCATCCTTGTACGGTGACAACAAAGCCTCTATATTTGTGTCTCAAACCATGAGTAATTATTCTTTTTATCCTAGGTTCTCCAATAGTAACTGTTGGATCTAACCATAAAATTTTGCAGCATAAATTTTTCACCTTGTGAAACTAGCATTGCGCCATAGGTAGTAACTCATTCTCGAGAAGTTGTAGCTTTTAGTCATTCTTCTTTGAAAAGAGTGCAACAAATGTGTCCCATACCTTCGGTGTTTTGATGTCTCGAATGTGCTCCAATATTTCTTCTTCTATTATGGTATTTAAGGCAAACATTGTTTTCTCGATTTTAACATTCTATTTTCACAAAGTATTATTGGCGTATTCTGATGTTGGTTAAGTAACTTCACTACAGTCGACAATCTCCCAAAGGTCTTGACCTTGTAAATAGGTATCATACACGTCACTCATGTATTATAATTTAGTTGTTGAGTTTCTTGATTTCTCTAACTGTTCAGAGATCACCCATTATGTCTATAAGTCTTCAACAATACGGAACAAGTTTGATCTCAAAATTCAAATTTATACTGTTTCAGTCTACTCACAATACAAAGAAACTCCGTTAACAATTTCAAAAAATCTATCTTTTTTAGTGTAGAAGATCAATCAAAATTGCAATTATAAAGTATATTTAGAATTTTAAGAGATTTTATAACTTAACACTATAAAAAAATTAGAGTACATAATTATAATATATCACCATTTATGAAAAAGAAATTGGCTCAATAAATAGAATTTAAACGAGCAAACAAATTACTTGTATTAAACTTACACAATATTATAACCCAAAAAGAGATAGCACATAATTTTTGAAAACTAACACTCACTTTCTAGAGACAAAATCTAGAAGGAGAACACTCACGGTACTCTTACAAGCAATGCTTTGTTAGTTGTTCTTTTACTTCTCGATACTTACAAGATGCTTAGGGATAGGGTATTTATACAAGAGCATGACGGACACAAACCACTCAATAAAAAAACTAAGAAAATCTGGTTGCCACACAATATGCTCACCTAGTACGAGCACTAAGCACACACCTAATTTCTAACAATCAGTTTGTTGGTGTACCTCACCTTGCTATCATGATCGATGTCCTTATCAAATTTATGGACTTGGTTCATTTGGGCTTTGTGATTAGCTTCTACGTCGGCCTTAAGATGAACTTTATAAATGGGCTGGGGTTGATCTTCAACACCCAAATCCTCCCTAACACCATTTGCGGGGATGGGATCGAGGATGGAGGTCCGAGGACGCAATTCCCTGTTACTTAAAAAATGGGACTCTTTTTGTTATTGTTATTTAGCATGTGGTGCTAAAAGTGCCCTTATTATATCATGGGTAAATTGTTTATATTCATGTCTATGGGCTCTATCGCACACGAGCTACTCGGTATCCACAGCATAATTGTTAACTAAATTATGATAGTACTCAATAATTTTATGTAAGGTGGCATGATTAGGCACTCAGGACTCTTTGTCCTCCATGGAAATAGAATGTTCAAGAAATTAGTGTCAATCAAATAGTAAACAACATTCGTTAACAATTTTTTTTGACTCTAGCAACACTGCTCTCTCCATATTGTAGCATAATTAGCATTACTCATCTTAATAAAAAGTGCACTAACATTCATATATACTCGGGAATATAACATGCCAAGAAAATATCTATATCTTTATCAACATTTGAGGCCTGACTTTTGATAGCAAAATTCTCAATATATAATTTTGGTTGCCGGTTGGTCCACCAATGTATAAGGTAATTACGAGATGAATAGCCATATAGCCTAGAAGATTTTTAAGATGCCCTCCACTGTGGATGATGGCTCAAAACGGAGCAAACGTAGTAATGACCAAGAATGAGGGACAAGGCACAATGCAGTAGAATATCTAACCTTGTTTGCTATATGCCTCTATATATGCATGTGGGCTGCTTATATTACGACATGTTCTACAAGCCACAAGGGGAGAAATCACTATGGTAGTATAGTCCTCTCCACTTCGTGACATAATACCATTCCATTTAGGTCGGCAGTACATAATTTTCACCTTCGGAGAACTTAGCACGGGTTAAGTAAATCTAATTGGGAACTTGGTGATTTCGATAATGCATGTTTTCAACAATTGGATAATTATCAGAAGATTTTAATATGATACGTTAGTATGCCCTATCAAATAAGCCATATCAATTAATTTTAGAATCTGGTGGTGGATCCATTATTAGATGTATCATTGTTTCCTTGCCTAGATTGAGTGTATAGATATTTCTGTAGTTAGACGGAGTGCATTGAAAAAAATATCTTTTTCCAGCTTAACTACTGTTGCTCTAATTCATCTACTACAATCCATCAATTCAATGACAAATAAAGTAACAAAAGTGAAACTTGGCAACTTCAGTGTTCCATTATGATCACATCAACTATGACTACATTAAAAAGATCTGAGACATCTAAGCTTTAATTTTGTTCCCATTAATACGTCCATTTCACACCAACATTGGCATTAAACCAATAAAAATCTCTCTCTAATTAAGATAATGCAACCAATATATGTCGTACAGATAAGACCGCTCAGCTGATCGCGATTGAACAACCATCTCTTTTTCTTTGTCATTATCTTCTTAATCAATCTATTTTTAGAAAAATTCTTTCTTATAATTACAAACATAAAAACTTAATTTAGATGAATTATTGAGCTAGATCAACTATAATCTGCATTTTAAAAAAAAATCTACTTCCAGGGCTTACAGAATAAAAATCTCACGCCTTTTCAAAAACAAAAAAATAAATAAAAATTTCATCCACAAACAATTAATTATAATATTCTTTTTTGTTGACAGAGGTTTTGTCAACAACGAATTCAAAAAATTGCAAGATGTGCTTTGTGTATGAAAAGAGTTGATAAAGTTAAGCAAATAAGTGGACAAGAATTTTATAATGGCCTATATTTACATTTCTTCACTATTTTCTGGAGAATTATAAGAGTTTCTCTAAGTCTCAAGGTGAGAGCAAAGAGAAAATTACAGAGAGAATGTATAGTGAAATGACTGTGAGAGATAAAATTATGAGATTGAACCTTCTTTATATAAGTGATGGTGGTTTTAGGTTTCCCAATTTTATGAATAGGAAACTACATAGTAAAATACAATATAATATTGAGATTGGGTAACTACACAATAATAGATAATTATCTCCTCTTTAATTAGCTACTTGCCTTTTTCAGGGATTAGGCAAGTCAACTATTTGTGGTGGTAAAAATTATACAACAATAGCCCCTAGCTTTTAATACGTCATTGACGTATTAAAAGCTTTCTTCGATATTATAGTTGACTGCATGCCATTATGATCAATAGTTCTAGCTCAAGTTTTCAACTGAACTTGTTGTAAGTTCTCTTGATTCTTCTTTGTCGATGTCGATGATTGAGTTGGTAAGTGTAAAGCAGTGATTAAATAGTGCCACCATACTCTTGTTGACATCTCTTTTTCCTAGATAAATGAGTTAACATTTTATGAGTTTTATAAGTGTCAAACTTTTAGTATACTAAAAAACGTCACTTCTCCAATAACAAGGGTAAAAGTGAAGTATGCAACTAAAAACTGATCTCAATAGTTTTTTTATAGAAGCTTATGGAAAAGTAAGAAATGCTTAAGAACCATATAATTGTCAATGTAACTGTTTACTAGTAGAATGCTAAAAAGGCTGCAAATTCTTTTAAAGAAGATCTTTTCTTAGACATAAATTTGAGATAATACTCGCATTGTAGAAGTATGTTTCTTATTCTGAAGGCCTCGATCTAGAAAGGATGCTTTTTCATTGAAATCCTAAAGGGGGTAAATGAAGTCTCCAAGAAACAAAATAAGATATGCTACTCTGAAGACATAGTTGATGATACGTACGTCATTAAGGAGCAACTCATAATAGCTGAATTAGTAAATGACAGGAACTCCTTTATGCTTCTTAGTAGTTTAAAAGGATGTCATATTTCAAATTTTCCTACAAAATGTTAGAAAATTCAAAAAATACTGAAAGTAAACAAAGATGTAAAAAATACTTGACTCTTGGGTAACGTGCTTTTTAGCTGAACTCACATTTTCTAAAGATATTTGGCTCATAAAATAAGAATCGAGCTATTCCATAAGATTGATTCATAGCTTGTTATTTAATTGGATGTGAATCATAGGAATTGTTGGACTATATCGTATATTAACTTGAGGTTCTATGTTTGAAAATCTTTCATAAGATATAAACTCGTAGGAACTGTTAGGTCATTCTGAAGATTCAGAATTCTGTGTTATGTCGATAACTTAGAAATAAGTTAGATCGATCTTTCTACTTTTGCGATTTGAATCCAATAACTTAAATAGGGTTTAAGTAGTAGGATAAGTTAGGTCACCTATGAAAAACAATGAGTATGAGTGATACAAACTCAATATTTGTTTTTCAAAAATTTTATGTCAAAATAGAATTTATCGCAATATATTACATCGAACTATGGATATTTTGTTTAGTCACTTTTTTGTTTAAAGAAGTACATGATACGACATACTAAGGCATGAAACGAGAAGAAAATCCTAAGATTTTTAGAAATTTTAGAAATTTGGCGATCCAAAATTCTAGTCTTTCTAATATGAATGTTTGTATAGTTTTTTAGGAAGCGAGTAGGAGATTATATAATATGATCCCACTGTCTCCTGAGTTTTATGGTGTTTGAAGATGGCCACAAAACTATAAAAGATAAACTAATAGAATAAGATGTATCAAGATGATAAATTGAAGGAGTAATGCCTTTATTGATCAATTTGAACGAGAAATAATCCTCTCAGTTTTATGGTGTTGCAATAACTGCCATAAAATTATAAGTAGGCAATGTATAAGAATGAAGATAGATCGTAAGAAGAAAATACATAAAATTTTATTGATAGAGTCATCGAAATATATGAAGATACCTCACAAGCTAGTAGTCGCATAATAGTAGATACGAGATAAAAAGACTTGAGAAGAATTACTGATAGTAGCGAAAAATTCATATAGTATGAAGAGCTCGTATTTGGGGAGCTTGCATATGGAGAGCTCAATGATCGGGTAGAGATTTTTTCGAGGTTTTTTTGAAATCAAGTGATGATCTCGTCTAGGTCAAAGATAATAAATTTGAATACGGTGGAGAGCTTGCGTAATAAAAAACTCAATGATCCAGAGATGTTAAAAGTTTAAGGAATAAAGTAAAAATCTTATCGAGATCAAAGATAATGAGGAGCTCAAATATAATGGAGAGCTCTTGTAATAAGGAGCTCGAATATAGAGGGAGAGCTCGCGTAATAGGGAGTTTATATATAATAAAGAAGCTTGAATATAAAGAGCTAAAGGACCAAATAGAGATATGTCTTGACCATGAAGTGTATATATTCTCAACCTAGAGAGGTATCTCTTAACCATAGGTATGAGTCGATTAGCACATCGATGGTGATTATCAACTTCAGTAACCCTATATTCTTCGTCGAGGCCAATTTAGCTAAGGCATCTACTTGGCTATTTTTCCTACGAGATAATAGCTAAATACTATACATAGTAAACATTGAGAAAATATGTTGTACTTCTAGCAGATAGGCCAACATCTTCCTTTATCTTGCTTGATATTCACCAACGACTTGGTAAATAATTAATTGGGAATCACTGAACACCTCAAATTTCATTACTTATGTGAGCTTGAGTCCAACTATCAACGCCTCGTATTCTGTTTTATTATTCGATGCTGGAAATCCGAAGCAAAGTGCACACTAGATATTATGCCCTTCTAAACTGATTAATATCAAACTTGCACCAGGTCAATTTTTGTTTGATAATATTTAATTGCAGTGTGAAGTTGAGAATCGATGTCGAATTAACTTAGCTCAACTGTCCACTTGAGTAATCGGCCTGAAGCTTCAGGCTTTTGTAAAATCTACTTTAATGGAAAATTCGTAAAAACTTCGATGGAATATGCGTGGAAGTATGGTCGAAGTTTTTGAGATGTAATGACAAGTGTTAATGCTTACTTCTCCACCTTCAGATATTTTGTCTTAGCATCAAGTAGTCTATTACTTATATAATGTACATGTCATTATAAATTTTCTGCTTCTCAAATTAATGCAGCACTTATTGCATATTTGAAAACTGCGAGGTACAAGTACAACTTTTTCTCTGACTTTGGCTTCAACAAGAGTGGAAGAGAACCCAAGTGTTTCTTCAAATCTTGGAATGTTTGCTCGCATTTGTTGGTCCACTTAAACTTCTTTGATCCCTCCAGCACCTCGAAGAATGGTTGACATTTTTCAGTTGATCTTGATACAAATCGGCTTAGTGCGGCCATTCTTCCCACCAAGCTCTGCACATCTTTTAGTTTGCGAGGTGATTGCATGTCAACCAGTACTTAGATCTTTTGAGGATTTGTTTCGATATCTCGCTGATTGACCATAAACCCTAAGAACTTCCTAGATCCTAGTCCGAATACGTACTTTTGAGGCTTTAGCTTCATCTGATATCTCTGAAGAATTTGAAACATCTTATCAAGATACTTGACATGATCTTCAGCTTTCTTCGACTTCACCAACATGTCATCAACATATTCCTCTATTGTCTTGCCAATATGTTTTGCAAACATCATATTGACAAGACGCTGATAAATTGCTCATATGTTGATGAGTTCAAAGGGCTTCTTCTTGTACCAATATAATCCTCGATCATTGATGAACGAGGTATGCTCCTTATTTAGCTCATACATGGGAATTTGATTATATCCAGAATATAGGTCCATAAAACTTAGTAATTCATGCCCTGACGTTGCATCTATAAGCTAGTCGATTCTCGAAAGTGGAAAGCAGTCCTTCAGGCATGCTTTGTTGAGATTGGTGAAATTGATACAAGTTTTCCACTTTCTGTTAGATTTCTTCACCAAAATTGGGTTTGCAAACCAGTTCAAGTAAAAAGATTCCCTAATAAATCTGATCTTAGGCAGCTTCTCGACCTCCTCTTTCAATGCGACGTAGTATTTTGGATCCATCGCCTTTCTTTTTTGTTGCATGACTTATTGATTGTATCAATATTGAGGCGATGACTCATAACATTTGGAACAATCCCTACCATATTCGAATGTTGTCGTGCGAAGATATCTAAGTTTGCTTTAAGGAATGCGATCAGTGAAGCTCCCATAGGATCTTAGAGCTTTACTTCGATTCTTAACACTTTCAAAGATTCATTAATTGACAAATCTTCTAAGTCTTCAATGGGTCCTAGTCTTGACCTCTCCATCAATTTCTCGTGGGTCGAGGTCTTTGATTGACATTCCTTTTGACGATTCTTTCTATAGTTAGACCATCATTGTGCGAGGTGTTATATCTTTCATTGGGAGCTTTAGAGAATTTTTATAACAAGATCGCGCATCGTATTGGTTACCTAGCACTTCACCTACTCCATATTGAGTTAGGAAATTCATAGTAAGATGCTAAATCTAATTAACAGCTCGAAGTTCCCTTAAAGTTGATCTTCCTAGAATGACACTGAATGCGAAACGACAATCTACAACTAAGAACTGAGTTATTATTATTGAAACTCTAGGATATATTCCAACATTAACCATCAGCTCAATCATACACTTCGACATTATGCTATCACTGATAAGTCTATAGAGTAGAGTGATAGCAGGTTTTAAATCACTATCACTCAACCCCATCTTCTTGGAGGCATCATATTATAGGATGTCGATAACACTTCTATTATCGACTAACTCTCGCTATAGTTACGTGTTTCTACAGTTGATCTTAATGACAAGTGCATCATTATGCAGGTAATGGACCTCTCTCGCATCCTGCTCTGTGAAGGTAATATCCATATTTGGTACCCATTAAAGATTATATGGTCATTGTTCGAGATGTATGACATTAGTCAATGACTACTGTCGAGTGTCTTGTGCATACCTATCTTATGCCCTCCTCAAATTTCCTCCTACATGCGGTCCGCCAAAGATGGCTCGTACTTCACATTGAATCTCGGAAGGTCACTGTTGGTTTTCTTCGCTCCTTTAATTATTCTTCCTAGTATACTGCCGCAGTTATCCTTCTCTAATTAATTTTTCGATCTCATCTTTTAGAGCATAACAGTTATTGGTGTTGTGTCTAATATTATTGTGATATCAGTAGAACTTGTTAGGATCACATCTCGCTCTATCCTGTTTTATTGGCTCTGGTTGATAATATCGCTCATATTAATTCGTGATCGCATAAATATAATCTATGGGTGTATTTAGCTCAGTATAATTATTGAATCTTAGAGGAGCTTTTGGAATCTCCTATTTCTTCTATTCGGGCTGCTTTTCAGTCGATTGCTCGTTCTTCTTCTTTTTCAATATCTTGTTATTATTACTGTTGGTCGTGGTCGCATCTTTGGCCGCATCTCTTTCTCCTTCCTTCTTAGTCTTATGAAGATTTTCGTATGAAGATTCCACCCTTAGATGTCGACTAACTCTCCGATAGTTCTTAGTCTTATGAAGATTTTCGTCAACTCTGAGGTAAAGTGATTAAGGTACGATTGTAGAGTCTCCTTTGGACCTTGTCGAATAATAAGCAAACTAATTAATGGAATAATAAAGTTCTTCATAGCCTAGAATTATCTTAAGAATACAGTTTGAAGTTCTTGCCAGAATAAGAACGAACTAGGTTTAAGTCCTCTGAACCACTTTTTTGATGCATCTGTGAGAGTTATAGTAAAGCACCTACAACGTGTGAGGTCATCGACACGATGGAGCTCTATTAGGTCACTGAAGTGATCCGCACGGTGCTGCAGATTGATTTTCTCATCGAAAGTGTTTATGGTTAGAAGTTTGAATCCATTAGGTAATGCAGCAGTTCGAACCTCCTCGTTGAATAGCGATTGACGATATCCATCAACGAGCTCATCGTCCCAGCCAGCAAGTGCATCTAATGTGATCCTCAAATTATAAACATCGATATTCGGAAGAAAAATATTGTCTCTTACTAGTGGCAAGAGTGGTCTTTGTTCGCTATTATCACAATGTAAGACGAGTTGGTCAGGCAGGGTCTATAGCAACCTTTGTGAGGACTCCACTGAAATAGTTCAATGATATGAAGTTTAATGGTTATGATGCGATAAAGATTGCTCATAATTACCTCTCTGACGTCGTTGTTTTAGGTGTTGTTTTAGGTCCATAGAATTTTGCCTTGGCTCCCTACTTATCCTTTCAAAAATGCTCATCGATTGACGATTTTGCTCGTTGCTCAAATGGTCATGGTTGATGGTAGTTCTCCAAGAAGATTGTTCACGATCACGATTTGTGCTCGAACTCCTAGTACCAAATTCCTATGGTAAGTTAACGACCTTACCTTTTCCTTTAAAGGTGTGATATACATGGCGCTCCTGCTGGGTTCTATGTTGGTCACGACTTCCTGCCTCTTAGATCTAAATTCATTTTTCAGGTCTTCGAGCAGGATGATCTCGAAGACATTCGTGCTGTGGTGGAGTCCCCATCTATCCTTCAGCAAGTCACTCTAGAGAATCATTAATTTAGCCGGTGAGTTGCTGAAGGTTTGCAAGAGCATTCTCTATGCAATCTTGTCTCTGAATAATATTCTCTGGTGCAGTTATAGCAGGTTGATCCTGAGCGGGATCGATTTGTACAGCAGTAGTGCTTTGGGGTTGAGTTTGGCTAACTCCAGCGCTTTTGGTGGTGTTTCTAGTATTTGCCATTATTGAAGAAGTAAAATTGATGAACACTTTGCCGGAATAGCCCTCCTTTTAGCGCCAATTATTATCGGAGGTTTTGTCAACAACGAATTCAGAAAATTGCAAGATGTAACTTGTGTGTGAAAAAGAATGATAAAATTAAACAAATAAAGAGACAATAATTTTGTAGTGGTTCAGTCTCAAAAAAGATGAGCTTTCTTCTATTATTCTTCACTATTTTCTGGAAAATGATAAGAGTTTCTCTAAGTCTCAAAGTAAGAATAAATAGAAAATTATACAGAGAATGTATAGTAAAATGATTGTGAGATGACTGTGAAAGATAAAATTATGAGATTGAGCTATATTTATATATGTGAGGGTGACTTTAGATATGAAACTACATAATAAAATAAAATATAATATTGAGATTAAGTGATTACACAATAATAGAGAATTATCTCTTCTTTAATTAGTTAGTTGTCTTTCTATGAGAATTAGACAAGTCAACTATTCCTTTGGGTAAAAATCCACACAACATCTTTAATTCGAATGACAAAATAAAAGAAAAAAATCAAAAAATAATCGGACAATCCACCACCTAACTTGGTTAAAAAAAAATAATAATAATAACATCAACGACAAAACTCATAACTAATAACAAACAGAGTAATAGCTTTCTAGACTTAGAAGACACGCACTCCGGATTACATTCAATCCTTTTTTATTTCTTTTAATTTGGTTCAGTGGATATGAACATGATCAAGTCACTCAAAGCCACCATTGGTCAATTTGTACTGCAACAAGCCGATAATACAAACATTCAAGTAAATGAGAATTTAGTATATTGAAGAAGTTCAAGAAAATTAATTGAGGGGGAAAAAAAAAACAAAAAGCAAACGAACAAACTTACTGAAGCAATATTATAAGTATTGTCTCAGTTGACAGGTGTCAAAGGTACATGGTGACGATCTTTCTCATCTTTATCATCAACTTCTCTGTTTTCCATCTGTGGGACCACCTGTGGGAACAATTATATCATCCAAAAACAGAAAAAAGATCAGCCTCGTACCCTTTTGTTTATTTTTTTTTAATTTTAATTTGATCAACCCACGTGCTTCGCTTAACGAAAAGGTTCAGTAGCACAGATGTTCCCGAACTATCCAATATCTAGTTCTCATAATTTTAATTATTATAATTAAATTCTTAAATTTTTTATTTATAATAATTTATTTTTTAGATTATCTAAATTGACAGATACTTTTCAATTTTTCACCAAAAACATAGATAAAGAATGTGTGAAAGAACGCGTGATGATATTTGAATTATATTTAAAAATAATTTGAGAATTTTAAGTAGAATAATGACACAAATTTTTTTCTAAATTTTGCAAATCTAAAAATTAGATATTATATATTTTTTCTTTCTCTAAATTTTTTGTTTAATTTATTTTTATTTAAATATTCTTACAAGTGATTCAATTTAGATAATTTAAAGACTAAATCGTTTCTGAAATATCTAAGAGCTCAATTGAAACGATTAGAATTTTGAGGACTCAGTTAACACAAAATGGATAGTTTAGAGACGATCTGTGGCATAAACCCTAAAGAAAAAAAAACAATAATAATAAAAACAATAATCAATCCGCGTACAAAGCTGGTACTGTCAGTCATTCAATGCTAGAAAATGAATATTTAATTTGAGCTTATCAGCGTTAAGTTCGTTGTATAACTTGAGAAGTATACGGTAGAATCATTTCCATCCACCCGATCATAATCGGACGGTGGAGGTTGAAAAGTTAGCTTATTATCTATATACGAGTCTTAATACGTTATTCAACTTTGTAAATCTCCATCTTAATTAGTTAAGACGGAAGACAGAATAATATTGATTAAGTATGATATTAGTTAATGTAAACAGACTAATATACCAACCTGATCTTGTGAAGAATTTAACGGCTCTGATGATACTATTCTTCTAGATCTCTTCTCAGCTCTCCTGTCCATTCTGCCCCTTGAACCCGCATATTCTAGTACGGACATGGAACACAGCATTTTCGGTATAGATTCGTTTAGAAGCGAAAATAAATAAATAAATAAATAAAAACGAAAAGAAATTAAAGTGCATTAAAAATACCGACTCATGAAACAAATATCTCGAGAGGCATATTCGGCATTTCACGTATAATTCTTTCATCTTTAGGGGCTGTTTGGTTGGCCAGTCAAAGAAATGCATTTTACACAAGTTTTCAACACAGTTATTAACTGTTCAAATCTAAAACTCGTTTCAGATTCTTTTTTCCCCCTATTAGCACCGAAATTCCAAAACGACAATCTTTAAGCTGTAATTATATAATAATTCCCTTAATATTCTGTGATAACAAGTGATCAATATTGATCAAATTTAGATCTTTATGACAATTTCCTTCAAAAAATAAAAAAGATCATCGCCATGTATATATCTTGATTAATACATATTCACCGAATGGGCTCAGCTTATATATCAAGATGCGTTCCCTTCCGCCGTGATCATTATAATCAACTATTTAGAATACAAAAAACACATCGTAATATTTATAATATATGTATATATATCGATATATTATATATACCTGAACTAATGCCGTGTTTGGGTTTGGTTTTTTGAGATTTTAAATCTAAAGTTGAGTCGGATGTATCAGGCAGGGGGCGATCGGGACGAAGAAGACGAGTACTACGACTTATACCGTTAGAACTACTCTCAAGCATTGTACGGACGAAGGAGGCTTCCATGGAGTTCAAGAAGCGGAGGTGTTTCTCGTCAGTCCAACCCTCGTCGGAGTCCATTTCTCGACGTCGGAGGCAGTCGCCGCCGGCCACCGATGACCGTTTAAATGTGTGTGTGCAAGTTTCCAAACAAGGGTTTTGGGCCTTTCTCATGGTTTTAGTCTATATAGATAGAGGGTATGGGTATGGCCTTTTATATATATATATATATTTATATATTACACATAATATTATGTAAATACATAAAAAGAACTTTCTTTTGAGGAGGTTTGTGATGGTATTGGTTGATGGGTAATGAGAGAGTATTTGGGTGCATGTACTCGCCATGTTTGGGCGACAGGTATCTTGGCTTTATTCCGAATAAAGTAAAGTATTATCACCAAATTAATAATTCGTTTTCTATGGATATTTTGTTTGAAAATTATTTTTCTGATGATATTTATATAAAATATGTTAACTATACTCGAGTATGTCCTTTTCATGGTCGCATGATGGTATTTTATAAGTCTATGCATATTATATTTTTCTGTATTTATTAATTTTGAACTTTTCTTTTTAGTAAAATTGCTGTAATAAGGGAACGGAAAAAGAGAAAAGTCCCGCGAGGATGGAAGATTATGACAAGGCGAGTGGGAATAAATTACAAGGTGGACCCCAGTTGTGAAAATATCTGGCGAACTTTATTTATACGAAATTTCTTTTGAAAAAGAATAATATAAAATTTCAAAGATATTTTGCGAAGCGAGTAAAGAATCCTTCAAGATTCCGATAACGAAGATACAAAAGAAGTAAACAAAAAAATCTCGAGGGTTGAATGACCTTCTGAGATGATGACAAGATATATCCCGAGTGTGGGGTTGTTTTCTCGTCTCGAAATTATAAATTTGACCACTTTTTATCGGATAATTTTCACTGCTATATATTTCAGCCAAAAAAAGGGAAAAAAAAAAAACATCATTGCTATATTACATATTTTTTTTCTTCACTTTACTGCTACATCAATGTTAACATGATAGCAATAGTATATAATCATGAAAAATCAGATTTTTATTAAACTCTTAGTATATAATTAATAAACGAATTATATAATAGTAAGCTAAAATTATGGTTCACTAAGGATACCTCGGCTATTTCTCATCAATTTTACCTGGTTCAAGTGGTAAGAGCACTAATTATTTGAGATATCGGTTTTAGGTTCGAATCACACAAGAGATATGGGTGAAAACCTATTAAGGATTAAGTAATAATAATAATAATTTTTTAATTTATATTAAATGAAAGTCATTAGTTAAGATCTACTTTATTAAAAAAAATAGATTTAAAATGTGATTAAATAACGAGACTTTGTGCTCGTTAAAAAGATAAAATCAAAGGCCTTATTTCATTAGAAAAAAAGAGTAAATATAATGTAATGTTATGACATTTTCCCAATATAATTTAGTTATAGATCTAAAATATTGTATAAACTGTCAAGAAAATTGAATTAACCCATTAATACGACATCAGATAAAACACAATAAAACATAAATGTAATACAAGACATAAATCGTGAACATGTCAAGCACATAAGTTAATCATGATAGATTGAGTATCGTATGATACGGTACGACGTGTTAGTATTTAGTAAGTCTTTGTAATTCTTTAGTTTTTCTTTTCTTGCTCTGTCTTTTCCTCAATCAAGCTCAACTCTAAATCAAAAATCAGATTATAATTTTATATTTGACAAAAATACTTATATTCAAATGACAAAACAGAAAATGAATAAAGCGTTGTATTTTTTTTTTATTTTAAGTTGGAAATTCTTGTATTTTCCCAAAATAATGAGGAATTAAAATAATTATGATTAAGTATGTGTCTACCTAATAAGGTTGTACTCAATATATTTATGAAACTTATATGTTAAAAAGTTTTTAAAATTTAAACTTACGTACTCAATTTCAAGGTATTATTTTTTCTCTTTCACTTTAAGTTAGAAGCTTTGTATTTTAATTTATTTTATTAACGACTTTTATAGCTTTGCTCCGTAGAAAAATTTCATAGAAAGAGACTAGATTTATTTTAGAAAAAAAAATACTAATTAAATAGGCCAATTCTAGTCCAACCAAATTTGTACAACTAGGAAATCATAAACGAACCATGTTGCGCTTCTAGTGTAGGATTATGTGCTAGCACGACATGAACACGTGCTCCCAACGTAAATAGTCATGCATGCAATATATTCCGGATAACAATTGTCTACACCACACGATCATACAACTCGAAAATGACATGAAATAAACAAGTTTAGATGACCAATTTAATTTTCATGTCAATTTAAGATTGACATATTTAAGAAGAATAATAAAATTGATAGGTTTCTGGTCAACCTATTTACATGAAATGATTTGTTTAATACGATACAAATATGATAATTTTATTAACATTTTAATATTTTAAATGTGATTCTGGTTAATTATATGTATTTAGTTGAATTAACTAGTGCGTAATTATGTGAAATTTAAATAATCATGTCAATTTTGAATAATCATGTCAAAGAGACCATAATATGATACATGACACATTTATTAAATGAGTTATAAGTGTTGTGTCATTTTGTATTATATGTGTATTAATCGTGTCGTGTTTGGATTTACATTTTTGAAATATTTATTAATCGTGTCATATTTTTGTTTGGATTTATCATATCGATTCGAATACAACATGATATCATGAATTGTCAACGCTATACAACACGACACTTTTGAGAAAAAAATTAAAACAATATCACTTATTTTACCCAACCAATAATTTATAACAATATTTTTTTTTGCTCTAATTTAAAAAAAAAAATTCTTTGTCATTAGTTTCTTGTAGTAGGTAGTATATGTTTACTAAAAACTAACATTAGGTTAAACCGCATTTTACTAGAAACTAATATTAGGCGAAACCCACAATATTTGACAGATCTAGAAAGAATTAAAGCAGCAATGGTCCTGACTACATTATCTCGGTCGTTTCATAGACCGATATTATCATAAATCTAAATTTGTATTATGTTAATATTCCTATACATATGGGCGGAAATGGTCTTAATTCAAGTGAAAAGTCACTGACTCCCTCAGTGTTCAACCATATCATCAGAAAAAATAATAAATAACTAAAATTAAAATATTGAAATTTAAATAAAGCGATATGATCAGTTGTGAGGAAAAACATCCCACCCAGTCCAGAGTTCATAAAGGGTTTTTGTTTCTACTTTGCTCGGTACTCTGTTCAGGATACATGCTGTAGTTTTGAGTGCATCTCCTCATAGTGATTCTGGTAAAGTGGAATGATAGATCATACTTTTTACCATATCCTTTAGTGTCCTATTGCTTCGTTCAGCAATACCATTCATGCTAGGTTTCTCAGACATAGTGTATTGTGGGACAATATCGCACTCTTCTAAATACTTAGCAAAGGGCTCTAGACGTTGCTTATCTAATATATTATACCAATCGTAGTATTCACTAACATGAATAGATTTGACAGCCTTAATTTTCTTATCAAGCTGATTTTCAACTTCAGCATTATAAGCTTTAAATACGTTCAATGATTGTGACTTCTCATAAATTAAGTATATGTACCCATAGCGAGAATAATCGTCTACGAACATGATAAACTACTATTATCCATTCTAAGAAGCTATAGGGAATAGGCCATAGATATTAGTTCTAAGGCACTAGAGCTCCTATTGGCGCCTAACTTCCTAATATTTGTTTGTTTCTCCTTTATACACTCAACACAGACTTTAAAGTTTACCAAATCAAGGGGACTAAGGATTTCATCAGGCACAAGACGTTTAATTCTTTGTTTAGAAATATGTCTTAAGCGACTGTGCCAAAGCATCGATGAGCCCTCATTAATTAATTTTCATTTTGTACCTTTTGAATTAACATGCAATGTTTCATTGATGAAAGGTTGGGTATTTAATATATAAACATTGTCAATAAGAATACTAGTATCAATAATATTCGAATAAAGTGTAGCCTAAATAAATTGTTTCTAAAAGAACAATAATAACCAAATTTGTCCAATACAGAAATTAAAACCAAATTCTATCTCAAATATGGTATGACAAAATTCTCGTACAAATCTAAATGTTTTTTAGAATTTAAAGACAATCTAAAATGCCTAATAGCATCTATTAAAACTATTTGGCCGTCGCCCACATAGATGACTCTTTCATCATCACTTGGCTTCTGGCTCCATAAGTAACTCTGCATGAAAACACTTACGTGAGTTGCAGTACCAGAATCTACCCACCAATTGTCCTTACGTACAGAAGTTAAATTATTTTTAGAACAAACATAAATAAGAAGCTTATCCTTTTTAACACGTCAAGCTTTATACTTAGTACATTCCTTCTTTAGGCATCCACCTTTTCAATAAAAGAAGTAACCTTGCTCATCTTGTTTCTTCTAGGCCTTAGCAGGTGGAGCCATTGCAGCTTCCTTACCCTTATTCATTTTCCTCTTCTTTGCCTTAGAGATAATGGTCAAGTTAGCACTTTCAGGCCTTTCGACTTTGATTTTCTCTTCCTCTTGAATACAAATAGCTATTAACTTATTAATATTCTATTTGTCTTTTTTGGGCATTATATATTGTCTGTAGGTTCCCATACTGATTAGGAAGAGAAAGCAAAACCAAGGCTACAAGTAAAGCCTCATTCATTTCTAACTTGAGTTTCTTAAGCTTGCCAGTCAAATGAGACATTTGCATGTTGTACTCTCTTATGTTTCCTTTGCTGCTATACCTCATTGAGGTGAGTTTCCCTAAGGTATTAATTATCTCTCTTTTTTCATTCTTGAGATATAATTTCTCAAGAGCAGCAAGGAAAATCTAAGCATTTTTCTCTTTTGGAAAAGAGTCCCACATGATTTTTAGAATAGAGTACTTCATAATTATGACATTAATATGATTGAACTTTTCCCATAGCTCAAATTTCTTTCTTTTCTCAGTGGAACTTTTTTCACTAAGAGCAGCGGGTTGATGCTTTTTGAGTACCAGATCAAGATCCATATAACACAATACGATCATAATATTCTCTTTCCAGGCCTTAAAGTTTGTGCCATAAGCAGAAACTAAATAGAGAATAAAATATACATTAGTAGTAAAAATTGGCAGATGCATTAGTAGTAGAAGCTAAACAAAGAACAAAATAATACCATAAATTAAACATGCTTACAACTTAAATGTCATATACAGGCATACAATTCAATCATAAAATATGCAAATATGACATCTATCATATAATCACATAAGATGGGCCACCATCACAAGATACCTAATGCAACATTACTAGGCCTCCCTTTGGGTCGACATATTAACTTACAAGTAGTACTCTCAGGTGTAATAATCAAATACTGACAGTATATCCTGTCAAATAATAAACCTTTCATTGGGACGATTTATTGCCTACACGAAAACAAAACAACTGTCACATACTAATTATTACAAGTATATTTGTTGTTGTGCCAAATAACCACCTTTCTTTGGGCCGATAGTTATCCACATTAATAACAAACCCACAACATCTTATACGTTAGACTAAACATAACTATACAATAGAGTTTTCTTTGGCAACATATTGCTTTATTATGTTTAATCCAACATACAAGGCATATAGTATCCAGAATGCCCGAAAATCAACTAAAAAATAGCCTAAAAACTGAAATTTTCTTTGCTGGTAGAGTCGGTCGATCGATTGGCAAAATCAGTCAATAAAAATCATAGAGATGAAATATGGCTCTCGGCAACTTTCAATCGACCAAAAAGCCACTTTCAGTCTATCGAATCTGATAATGACCAAATTGTCAAATTCAATCTCTGAAATTAGATCGTCACTTTATCAACCCTAGAACCAAACAGTATTTTTAATGGATAAAGTGTGGGTCATTTTAGTCCTTAGTAGGTCAAAAAATGGATTAGAACTCTATGATTTAAGTAAAAAATGACTGAAATCTACCCAAAATTTGACCTCAAACTGAAAAATTCGTTGAAAATTGACCTGCATGAATAGTATTTTCAGTAAACTGAAAACTAGAATCGGTCTGCCGAAAACATTATTCTAGTATAGATTTGGAAAATTCTAGATCTACTTAAATGGCTTCAAACATTAAAATAAACCCAAAAATGATATTTTTGGCCTTAAATCTAAAATATGAACGACCCAAAGCCAAAACCTAACCCTCATAGCATCAAATACTCAATAAATCATGCAAAATCACAAATTATACATATATAATCTAAACCCTGGAAATCTAAATGGGCATAGATTACTAAAACTATAGACATGCATGAAAACCTAATCAATTTTAACATGAAATCCCGCTCTGATACCATTTGTTGGGAATAAAAATGGGATTGCAAACACCAAATACAAACCCTAGATTATTCATGTAAAACTGATAGATAGGGATTTATTGAGTATATTTGAGTCTATAATAGATACTCTAATCTAGACAATGAACCAAAGGCAAAAGCGATAGAAACTAACTGTGATTGCCTGAGGATTTGTTTTTCCCCACAACCTAATCCATAAAACAGTCAGATAGAACTCTTTGTAATTGATGGCAGGCCACAGAGAGAATGAGCGAATGCGAAAAAGTAGTGAAGACTATAATCCTAATATTCTCTTTATATAGTCCTTTGTTAGGTATCTATCACACTCAATTGGGTGACTAATAAGGTATCCACATTGATATCCATACCCAGTTAGATATCCTGACTCATCGTTATTAAATTACTTACTGGGTCTATTTAAGAATAATATGACCCAATACAATTGTTAAAATATGTGGCCAAATATAGAAAGTGGAATTACCTAACAATACAAAAGAAAGTTAGGATAACTAGAAACAGAGGACAAATTTGTGTTCATTTTGTATTAGTTATTAGTGCTTACTATGGTCACAACATCAGCAATGGTAACTATATTAGTACAAGATACAGTTCTAGAACATACAACTTCTAATTTAGTTTTAGAGATGTTAATGAAATAAAATAATGTGATTGAGATATTTGGAGGTCTATCTTTCTCTACTTGATTCCCTACAGTTGAGTCTAGTAACAATGACATGTCACATCCCTATATGAACAAGATTGAGATAAAACATGAGCAAGTTATAGATACACATGGTAACATAGATATAATGTACGTTTATAGATAGAACTCTAAATGAGCATGCATTATTTGGTATGAAATACCCTAATGAAATAGTCATGGAAGAACATCCTAAGGAGTTGAGCTGGAACTTTGGGATCAAAGATGGAGGTATTAGGAAATTCTATTTCCTATGTTAGGCCACATATTTCAAACAATTGTAATAGACCATATTATTCTTAAGCAGAGCTAATAAATGATTTAATAAGGCTAGGTTATGATATCGAACTGGGTATTGATACCAATGTAGATATCCTATTAGTCATCCAATTAGGTGTAATGGATACCCAATAAGGGACTATATAAAGAGAATATTAAGGTTATGGTTTTCACCATTCTTTCTATGGCCTGCCATCAGTTACAGAGAGTTCTATCTGAGCGTTTTAGGGAGTAGGTTATGTAGAAGACCAAACCCTCAGGCAGTTAAGTTAGTTTCTAACATTTTTGCTTTCGGTTCATCATCAAGACTATAGCTATCTATCATGGACTCAAGTATACTCAACGAATCCCTATCTATATGTTTTGTATGAATGATCTAGGGTTTGTGTTTGGTATTTATAACCCCATATCCATTCCCAAAAAGTGGTATCAAAATGGGATTTCACGTTGAAATTGGTTAGATTTTCATGTATGCCTGTAGTTTTCATAATCTATGCCTATTTGGATTTCTAGGGTTTAGATTTTACATGCATAATATGTGATTTTACATGATTTATTGAGTATTTGATACTATGAGGGTTAGATTTTGATTTTTGGGTCGTTCATATTTAAGAGTTGGTGCTAAAAACATCATTTTGGAGTTTATTTTGATGTTTGAAGTCATTTAAGCGGATGTAGAATTTTTCAGTTCTATATTGGAACAATATTTTTGGCAAACTGATTCTGGTTCTCAGTCAACCGAAAACACTATTTCAACTGGATGATTTTCACCAAAATTTTGATTTTTGAGTCAATTTTTGGGTAGCTTTCTATCATTTTTCACTTGAATCATGGAGTTTCAACCTATTTTCGATCTATTAAGGATTAAAATGATCTACACTTTATCTGTTGAAAACCTTATTTGGTTCTAAAGTTGATAAAATGTTCAACCATTTTGGATAAGATCAAATTTGACAATTTGATCACTGTCAGATTCGGTCGATTGAAAATGGGTTTTTGGTCGACCAAAAGTTACCGAAAGCTACATTTCATTTATGTGGTTTTCGGTCAACCAAATAGTCAACTGAAACTGATAAAATCAGTTGACCAATTCTGCCAACCGGTCGACTGATTCTTATAGCAAAGAAAATTTTAATTTTTTCAATTATTTTTAGTCAATTTTTGGGCATTCCGGTTAATTTTCTTTGCACCATTTGTCTTGTATATTAGATTAAAAATGATAAAGTAATATGTTGCCAAAGTAACCTCTATTGTGTAGTTTTGTTTAATCTAACATATAAAGATATTGTGAGTTTATTATTAATGCGGATAACTATTAGCCCAAAGAAAGGTGGCTATTTAGCACGACGACAAACGCACCTGTGATAATGAGTATATGACAGTGGTTTGGTTTCATATGGACAATAAATCGGCTCGAAATAAGGTTTATTATTTGACAAGATTTATCGTCAATATTTGATTATTACATTTGAGAGTACCACTTGCAAGTTAATATGTTGGCCTAAAGGAAGACCTATTAATGTTGCGCTCGGTATCTTCTAATGGTAGCCCACTTTATATGATTACATGATATATGTCATGTTTGCATATTTTGTGATTAAATTGTATGTCTATATATGATATATAAGTTATGAGTAATTTATGATTTTATTTTATTCTCTATTCAGATTCTGTTGCTAATATTTTTGCCAATTTGAGTACCATTCTTGTACTTACGGGCACAAATTTTAAGGCTTGGAAAGAGAACGTCATGATCGTACTGGGTTATATGGTTCTTGACCTAGCACTTTGAAAGGACCAACCCGCCGCTCTTACGGAAGAATGTTCAACTAAGGATAAAAGGAACTTTGAGCTATTGAAAAAGTCTAATTGTATGAGTATCATGATCATGGAGTGCTCTATTTCGGAAATCATGCAAAGCTCTTTGTCAAAAGAGGAAAATGCTAAGGCTTTCCTTTCTGCTCTTGAGATATTATATCTCAAGAATGAAGAGAGTGAGATAATTACTACCTTAGAGAAACTCATCTCAATGGGTATAGCGGCAAAGGAAATATAAGGAAGTGCATCATGCATATGTCTCATTTGGTTGGCAAGCTTAAGGAACCTAAGTTAGAAATTAATGAGGACTTGTTTGTGGCCTTGGTTTTGCTTCATCTTTCTAATCAGTATAGGAACCTACAGACTATATACAATGCCCACAAGGAAAAATGGAATATTAATGAGTTAATAGCCATTTATGTGTAAGAGGAAGAGAAAATCAAAGCTAAAAGACTTGAAAGTACTAACTTGACCACTGCCTCTAAGGTAAAGAAGAGGAAAATGAATAAGAGTAAGGAAGTTATAATGGCTCCACCTGCTAAGGCATAGATGAAGTAAGATAAGTAAGGTTATTTCTTTTGTGGAAAAAGTGGACATCTGAAGTAAGAATGCACTAAGTATAAATCTTGGCATATTAAGAAGGGCAAGCCTCTCATTTATATTTATTCTGAAGTTAATTTAACTCCTGTACCTAATGACACTTGGTGGATAGATTCTAGTGCTACTACTCACGTAAGTATTTCTATATAGTGTTACCTATAGATCTGGAAGCATAGTGATGATGAAAGAATCATTTATATGGGCAACAACTGAACAGCTTCAGTGAAGGCCATTGGGCACTTTAGATTGTCTTTAAATTATGGAAAACATTTGGATTTGTATGAGACTTTTGTGGTACCATCTTTAAGACAGAATTTGATTTCAGTTTCTGTATTAGGCAAATTCGGTTATTCTTGTTCTTTTAGAAATAATTTATTTAGTCTTATGCATGATTCAAATGTTGTCGGTACCGATGTTCTTATTAATAATGTTTATATGTTAAATACCCAACCCTTCGTTAATGAAACTTTGCATGTTAATTTAAGAGGTACAAAATGAAAATTAACTAATAAGGACTCATCGATGCTGTGGCACAGACCTTTAGGAGACATTTCTAAACAACGAGTTGAGCATCTGGTGTTTGATGGGATCCTTAGTCCCTATCTGTATTGAGTGTTTAAAGGAGAAATAGACAAACATTAGGAAGTTAAATGCCAATAGAAGTTCTAGAATCTTAGAACTAATATATATAGATATCTGTAGTCCACTCCCTGCGGTTTCTTAGAATAGACAATAGTACTTTATTACGTTCATAGATAATTATTCAAATTATGGGTACATATACTTGATTTATTAGAAACCATAATCACTAGACATATTTAAGGCTAATAAAGCTGAGATTGAAAATCAACTTGATAAGAAAATTAAGGCTGTCAAATTTGATCGTGGTGGTAAGTACTGCAGTTAGTATGACAGACTAGGTGAGTAAAGTCCAGGACCCTTTGCTAAGTATTTGAAAGAGTGTGGCATCATCCCACAATATATTATGTTTAGGAAACCTAGCTCGAATGGTATTGCTGAACAATATAATAGGACACTAAAAGATATAGTAAGGAGTATAATCAGTCATTCTACCTTACCAAAATTACTATAGAGAGTCACATTCAAAACTGCAGTATATATCCTTAACATAGTACCAAGCAAAACAGTAGTAAAAGCCCCTTTATGAACTTTGGATTGGGCGAAAGCCTAGTCTAAGTCATTCAAATATATATGGGGTTGTCCAACTGAGGCAAGGTCTTATAGGTTGAATTAAAAGAAACTGGACTCAAAAACTGTAAACTACTACTTTGTAGGGTATTTATTCTGAAAGATTCAAAGGCTATAAATTTTATAATCCTACAGAAAAATCTTTCTTCGAGATAGGAAATGCCAAATTTCTTGAGGATATTGAGTTTGCGAGGGAAGATGAGGTTAGGACATTGTCTTTGAAGAGAAATTTATTTCTCTTCTTATGGTTGCTATTGATAATAATTAGGACACTCAATCTTATTCCTAATAATATCATTATTCAAGATGTCATCGCTCCAATCCAAGACAATGTTCAGGAGGTTCCTATCCCAGTTTAGGCAAATACTCCTATAGAGCAAACTCAACAACCTCAAGAACTAGTACCTTTAAAGAGGTCTATTAGAGAAAGTAGAAGTACAATTCTAGATAATTAGGTCGTATATCTCCAGGAACATGAGTTTGACATCAGGATAGTTGAAGATGAGATCACTAAATAAATGCTCATAATAATTAAACAGGGAGCAAAATAACCGATTGAACTCAAGATAGCAATACAGGTTACTTTATGGGGAAGGGGGAGCGTAGTAATTGATTGCACTTAGAATAGCAGTACGAATTATCCGCCAAGGTAGAAACACGAGACATATACATATATATATATATACATATATATATTGGTGTCCATAGATCACTGAAGTGCAAGGATTAGAAACTAGGAAACTAGGAAAGAATATATATATATATATATATATATAAAAGTTGTAGATATAAAGTTATATGAAAATATGCATATCCATGCAAATAAAGAAAACTTGGTGACCCAGCCCAAACATGCATGAACACATATGAGAAGATGTATGTATGAAAAAGATGAGATGAAGATATGAAAATGGTCAGATGCAAGCCACAATTTAAGATGAGAAATAGAAGGTGGCGTTGATGATATGGATATGGCTTGCTTAGGAATTGGAAGGCGAGAAGGACAAAATAACAAATATGTACATATGCATGTAATGTGCTGTGTGTTGATGAAAGGAAAGAATGATGACAGTGATGAATATAAGAACGTGGAGGAAGGATAATAGCAAAGTGATGATAATGAAGGTGGAGGTGACGTTAAAAATTAAAGGAAAAGGAGAGGATTTTAGCTTTGGATGAGGAAAAGAGAAAAGAGAAGAAAGACAGGAACAGGAACAAGAACAAGAATGAGAGAAAGGACACGGTTATAAAGCAAAGAAAATAGAGAAATTGTATTGGGAAATAACGGATGCTTGTGAGCTGAAAATTGTTCTACAAATGTGGGGGTTTATGCATTATTTATAGGCAACAATTCCCTTGTAATAGAAGATATCTTAGACTACAAGTAGATGAGGTGTCAAAATCTCATTAGCCAAATTTCCTTAATGTACAAGTACTTCTCTTATAAGTACTAAGTGTATAGGATCTTAAGTTACAAGTCAAGAAGCTTCTAGGCAGCTTGTCTTTGAGGTGCTTAAGGTACAAGCTCTTGAAGCACAAGTTATAATGTTCCAGAACCTTCTAGAGTCGCGGGGAAGCTTGCACAAGAAGAGAAAGAGGACTCAACGACACGTAGCATAGTTCCAACAGCATGTAGTCTTCCTTCAAATGATATGTAGCTCGAATCCAAGCGACACATAGTTTAGACATTGGCAAAGAAGTCCCAAATGACATGTAGTTCTAGCTGTGTTATATGTAGTTTAGGCCAGTAATTTTTGTGCTTAACTAGCACTAATCCATGTCTTAGGATTAATTCCAAAAATTAGAAAAACCCCAAAATAATCCTTTTGACACATTCTATTTAAGATTCCTTTAGAATTTATTTGAATGAGAGAAATTTTGCATCCTTAATCCCTATTATTTCAATTGTTTAGCAATTTAGAATCTTTTTTTTTTGGCATTCATATATCCGAATAACAATATTGTATTTACTAATCTTTTTGAAAATTAAAATTCAAAGGCAGATATAAAAAAAAATAGTTCATTTAAGAATCAAATTTAACTAAGAAAGAAAATCACACTGACAAACCTTAGTTTATGTCAAATTACGCTAACTCTT
Source organism: Parasponia andersonii (assembly GCA_002914805.1). Taxonomy (NCBI): domain Eukaryota; kingdom Viridiplantae; phylum Streptophyta; class Magnoliopsida; order Rosales; family Cannabaceae; genus Trema; species Trema andersonii. The sequence continues at coordinate 12,691 of JXTB01000241.1, read as the reverse complement.
ATGGATAAAAGGTACTTATCTTATCATTTTTAAAACTGAAAAAAAAATTGCATACATCATTTTCTACTAGTCAAACTTGACTAAAAATATACTCTATCCATTAAATGTTCATTTAATTATAACAGTTTTTCTAAAAAAAATAATTAATTCTTTACCTAAACAATATAGCAAATAAGCCTGAAAAGTTTTATAGATTTTTTAATTTTTCTATGTTATTCTAAAAAGAATAACTAATTTTGTACATGTAAAAAAATTAATAGAGTTAAGCTTTGATATTTTACATATTCTTTTTTTACCAAGCGATTTCACTGCAATTTTTTTTTTTTATTTTAGGAGATATCACTATAATTTTAACAAGAATTAATGCAAAAAAGAAAATTATTTATCGGAGATATGAATGCCAAAATATAAATAAACACAAAGAACCAAATTGCTGGACAATTTAAATAACATGAATCAATAGTTCCGAGTTTCTCCTATTTAAACAAATCCTTATGGAATCTTAGTTGAAATATACCAAAAGGACTAATGATGCCAAAAAAGAAAATATTAGATGATACTGCAATGTCACAAAAACAATTGGGGACCAATATGCCAAAATAGTAATAGGTTAGCGACCAATGGTGTCATTTACCTAGAATATGTGTGATAGTATCTTTTGTTTAGTGCATATGTTAATAGAGTAAGGTTGTTTTTACTGGCTTCAGTGGGAGTAACAAGTATAACCCGTTAACTGAGGCTAACTCTGTTGGTCCAATTTTTGAAAAATATATGTTTGAGTTTATGAGGAGGTCAAAAGTTCAAACCTTAATAGTGACGTATGTGTAAGTTATTTTCCTTTATTTTTGTCATACGTGGTGTCATTAGTTAAGCCTCGTTTCTTAAAAAGGTAATAAATAATAAAAGTAAGATTGTTTTAATGAGTTTAAGAATATTATAAATTGGTTCTCTAAAGGTATAAAACTTTTTTTTTTTAAGAAAAACATATTAAACTACAAAAACTTCTAATTTTATTGGTTATTAAAATAGATTAAATATGCTGATAGTGCGGACTAAGTTATAAATAATCTATGAAATTTATCCTTATTTCGTACATAACATTTGGTATGTCATATTGTACTGCATTAAATGCACATTATAAACATAATAAAATACAATGTCTACTTTTGCAACGTATTATAAGATGTACAAAATACATTAAGTTTGATAATTATAATTACTAGATAAAAAATAATAAGAAAAGATGAGAGAATTAAGAAAGATAATTAAAATATAAAACGAGAAAAGAGAAAATGATCATAATGGAAATAGACAAAATCATAAGAGAGAATGATACTTGAGAATGTGAAGTCAAAAACACACTATAGTACACTCATTTTTTCAAGTTTGGTTCCATTCAATATTCTTAATCTATATATGAAGTATTGCATTTTTCTACTTGTGTCTTTGTAAAAACTCATTTATTAAGCTTCTGCACGTAAAAATTTGAATGAGTAAGGTCTTTTTCTTTTTTTCGATAATCGACAATTGGAGAGAACAGAATTATAATTTCGATATTACCAAAAAAAAAAAAAAATCGAAGGAAAAGAAAAAACAGAACCATAATGGTCTCCAACAAAGAAAACGAAATGCTAGGAACCTTAACCTACCATCCCTCAAAAAAGCACGTAGCATTATCTAGACTCCGAGTCCAAGAAGACAATTTCTCTACAAGTCCATATTCATGTTATGATGTAAATTTTATTTTATTTTTTTAAAATTTATTGAATAAACTCCTTTAATTCATAGGATTAATTTTCAAGATAAAGTGAAGCAAATTGGTTAACACTCGATTCTATTTTATAAAAAGAAAATGCCTACATGGTTTGAAGGTTGGAACGTATAAGCAAATCTCTAGTATTATATATCTAAACCAACCTCACTCAAGATTGGTATGGCATTGTCCAGAGTCCAAGAAGACAATTTCTCTAGGAGTCCATATTCTTGTATTTTATTTTCCTTAAAAAATTCAAAACACTAATTGAATAATAAACTCCTTTAATTCATAGGATTACTTTAGTTTTCAAAATAAAGTAAAGAAAATTGGTTAACACACTACATTTCGGAACACATAACCAAATCCAATAACTGTATTATGTCTAATCCAACCTCACTCAAGATTGGTATGGCGACTTCGTATGAGCTCAGGGCTCTGCTTCAGTTCCTCACCCAAGCGGTACACAGTCATCTCAAACAACACAAACAGAGCTCCCTCATACGCACTGCCCATCGGAAGCAACGGCCGAGATTCAACCACCTCATCCTCGTCCTCATCATCATCATTCGCCATGGTCTGCGCCGGCACGTGACCCACCACACTCGCGTGCTTCACGCAAGACCCCGTATCTGGCTGAGCCGTCAGCAACAACACTCTGGCGCCGTTCGATCGCGCGATCGAGCAGAGAGCATCGACGGTGGAGAATCCTCCCGGGCCCGCCGAGGCGATGAGGAGATCCGGGTCGTGTATCGGGGGGGTGGTCATGTCGAAGACGAAGTGGGCCGAGATGCCCAGGTGGAAGAGGCGCATACAGAGGGCCTTGAGCATTAGGCCCTCGCGGCCCACTCCGTAGAGAAAGACGCGGCCGTTACGGGCCACGGCGGAGGAGATCTCGGCCACTAGGAGGTCCAAGACTGGTGGGTGGGTACTGGGTTTAGAGAAGATGGAGGATATCTGGTTGCAGATTTGAGTGGCGAGGGAGGCCATGGTGGAGTGAGTGGAAGACTCGGAAGAAGCCATTTTTACTAGATGAGGCACTGGAGAGGAGAAGACTCGTGAGTTTAGAGGGAAAGCTTGGGACCACTATCTAAACATCCAAATGGATTATAAGTAAATAAATAAATAAACGAAAAACACTAAAGATCCAAATGGAGTTGGGATACAATCTGGAAAGTGTCCAAAAGTGGCGGTACATCAATAAAAGTTTAATCAAATAATAGAACATTTACTACGGTGATGGTGAAATATTATTCGACTTAATAATTCTCTTGTGTGGTAAATAGCAGAATTCGCTGTCTTAAAAGTGCGATACGAAACAATCAAGTAGATCCTGCAACCCAAGTAATTAAGCGCATTGGATTTTCTTCCCGGTGACAATTAGCCTAAAAAAAAAAGTGAAGGAAGTAAATATAAGAACCACTAGCCCCTAAATCCTACTGCGGTATGTATCCATACACACATAAAAGCGCTGCACATGCAGCAAGATGGTTGAGGTCTAATATGCATTTGTTCACGTTAACTTTCTTTGGTTCTTTCTTTTTCGGCTGAAAAAAACCGGGTAAATGGACAATTGTTGACTGTTAAAGCGGAACATATGGAATCATAATGAGGAAACATTGTGTTGCTTGTTACCAAGCTTAATTGAAGACAGTGAAAAAGGATAAAGATGAGAAGAAAAAGAAAAGTATTTGTACACAGACAGCATTCACAAGAAGAAGCTGTCCAAAACCCATACATATTGTAATAGAAAGTTTTCTGTTAATAATGTCTTTGCCAGGCTTACCTAATCTAATCTCCATTAGCCTGAGTTCCAGAGGATTTCTGGGGTAAAGTGGCACTAGCTTCTTCATCGATGTCTATGTCCTTCACACCAGCAGTTAATGATGAAGATGAGTCACTTCTCCCCTGCTTCTCCGTCTCAGCCTCATCTTCATCTTCAAGAAAAGAACCTTTCCTTCGGAGTTCTTTCACTTTCCAGAACTCATCATAATGAGCTTTCCTGTGCTCCCTGAAACTTATACGGTTCCTATCTGTTTCAGAATCTGAAATGAATTCAAACAGAAAAAGAGCAAACATTTCAGAGATTGAGTTGTGAATCTAAAGCTTATTATCCCATTAAAAGAGAGAGGATTGACACAACACTACTCCTTTTCCTGACAAGTATAGAGAGATGAGTATTGGGTACATGAAAATATTAGAGGACAAGTGATAATTGCCACTATTATACAATCCATATTTCGGTTTTAGGCCCTTTCTGTCACACCCCGCCCCCCTCTCTCTCTCTCTTCCAATGTCTGAGTATTGGTATCTGCAACATTTCTAGACTGTAGTAGCACTTCGCAGAAAAACAAAACAATTGTAAAAGACTGTCCATATAGAGAGTGATTGATGTAACAAGCCTAGCAAGAAATGTGCAGGAAAGGAGAGAAAAAAGAGGTTTTTACTAATAAATTGATTGTTAAATTTTCTTCAGAGTTCAAACCAATTTTAGCTTATCAATGAATGTAGCAAAAAATAAAAACAGATCAGAAAAAGAAAATCACAGAACAAGAGGTTGTAAGAATGATGAATGAATAAAATGAACTCCAAAAAAATGGGATAAAATGACCTTCATCGTCTTGTTCCATAGCATCTGCCTCGTCCTCAGATGATGACCAGCAACCTGATCTCTGGGCATTTTTTCTACTAGATGATGCTACATCACTCAAAGCTGTTCGTATTGCTTCCGCATCCACACCATCAGGAACACTATCATCAAAATAATGATTTCGTATGGGAGATAGAGATCCTACATTAACGAGCAGAATTGATGTTAATACCGATAAAGGCCATGAATGAAAACCATTAAATCCTGAAATTACACAAGTAAACGAAAAATTAAGCAGTACGACCAATTATCACCCAATCCCCACAAATAATGATTCTTTCCCAGATACAATTAACAAACAATCTGATATACACGCATATAAATAAACCTAACAGTCCTCTGCAGGATGAAAATAAGACGGAAATCCACATACCATCATCATCAATCATGGGATGATAAGGTGTCTTCGGCTCCGTAATTTTCTGCCTTACAGGTTTATTTGCTTCAATTTCACCCAAATTAGCCTCATCCCATTGTACTCGGCCCCTGTTCCTCTCGCTTTTAAAAACAAAATAATCAGTATATTTAAACACTCTAAACACAGAGAAGATTTTTTGGAACAAGAAAAATGAAAGATAATCTGCATACATGGAATTCTACACAAAATATTTTAATAGTTAAAACATTATAAGAATGGATTAAATGGAAAGAATGAAATTATGGTACTCCATCTTGCACATATAAAGACTACTTCTGATAAAAATTTGGTATCCAGACTATTAAAAAGCTGATGAGGTTGTATCTTCAGTCAGCTAATTAGTTAATTCAGCAAACCAAAAGCTCAACAAGTTCACTTCTTATTTCGGGAGAACCACAAAGTTGGCATTTGATAGTCGGAGCACTGAGCAACCATCTCTGGAAATTATTAAGTTGACTCAAACACAAACTTGTCCATGGGGCACAATCCAAGATTAAGTAAACAAGTTGAATTCGCATCCAAAAGTTTTACTTCAAACATCTCGAAGTAGGCTTCTTAGATTTCCCTATCCACCCCTTCGCAAGGAACTGTTACTAAGTGTATCCATTTATAGTTCAGCTTATCATTGCAACCCCAGCTCTACAGAATCATTTCCTTATTACTAAATGTTAAGAATACAAGTCAAGATAATTCAAATATAAATAATTACAATGACCATCACAGATAAAAAATTTAAAGTAAACAAGAAAGCGTAAATTACTTCATTTTCTCACGAACAAGTGAATTCTTCACACACCGAAAGCACACTAAGCAAGTAACTTGATTTCACTGAAACAATTTGCAAAAGAGTTGCGTCAAATTCTTAGCATCACACAAAATACTAGATTTCTAGCAAATGGGATCCCAATTTCAAAACATAAATACCAGAAGTGCCACAAATAACAAAATAACAAAGCAAGTAATTTCAGAACATGATCACAGAAAATGACATATCAAAGTGAAACCCACATAGCATCGTTAGCATGGTAACACACCCCAAACCTTATGATAAGTTCAAAAGCTTATTGTATATACAGAATCACACCCAGTTCAGTAACAGAAAAGTAACAGAGAACTACCTATGTTTCACAGATCAGATACCTAAAATTGATACGTGAAAATTAGGTTTCAAGCAATTTCATCAGTCCTTAAAATACGTTTCAATAACGAATAATTGCAATTACATGATTACATCCCTACAATATATCTTATTCTATTGTAATGTAAAAGGAGCTAAACTCAGAATAACAACAGCAAAAAGACGATATTCAACAAAAAATAAAAAACAATACTTATAATAATCACTCATCCCATTAAAGCCAATGATGAACAGCAAAACAAAAACCCTATTTTAATCCAGATCTTCGAACGAGAAGAGAATAAACTATATTTAACAATAATTAAAAAAATAAATAGCATCATTCAGATCGGCTCAGGAAGAAATTAATCGATGGAGGAAAAGAAAGATCAGGTCAAACCGGAGCGAACTGCGACTATGAAATTTTCATTATTTTCCTTCATTGTAATGGGAAATCAAAAAGTATAAATCAAAATTAAATGTGACAAATTGACGAAAAAAGAAGGCTATAAGGAAATCAAAATTCTGACCCGTAGAGAAGATGAAAATTTCGGCCAGCTATTCGAAGAGCGCATCAATCTATCTAATATTTCTTTTTGTTGATTTCCAGAACAGCCCCTGCAACGACAGGTATTGACGATTCTACCAAGTTTCCTGTGTAATTACATCTTGTTTGCTTTTTGTATATTGATAAATCATCCGAAACTATGAGAAAAGTGACAATTTGGTCCTTAAATTTTACATTTTTTTATTTTTATTTTCTATTTTGATTTTTACATTATGAAAAGTCTCATTTTAATCTTTTTTTTTTTTTTTTTGTTTTATACTCTGTCTTGTTCTTAACCAAATGAATATATAAGATTTATGCTCTTCTATTATACTTATTTCATACGTAGAAACAATAATATAATAACATATTTATTTTGCTTTAATCGTAATCAGAATTTAGAAAAAAAAAGGCAAAAGAATAAGAATAATCTATAAAGGTATGAGAATTGTTTATACTATATTGTTCACTTAATAAAAAATGGAATTATATTCATTTAAATATTATTCATGTGTTTACTTAGCCCACAAAATGTAATGAGAATTTATTAAATTTACTAAATTTAAATATATGTATCTTTTAAAGTTGATAAATTTTTAAAGATCAGTTGTATTTTTCAATATTAATAATAGACAAATGGGACTATTTATAAGTAATCATATTTGTTAAGGTGTTAGTAGAGTATACATTTCCATCTCCCAAATTTATATGAGTCCTACATCCTTCATTCCCATATTTTGGTGAACATTTGAATGGAAATCATTATTCCAATATTTGAATTCCATTAGCTTAAAATACGCCATAAAAAGATTAAAACATGAACTAAAGTAGTTTAAAAATGACTAACTAAATAAAACAGTTGCACATCAGACAATAATGCACTTTACCCTTTGAAATGAGATAATTTCTTGAAAATTTGAAATCAATAAAACAAAAGATAAATGCATATCATGTCCTCTTTCATTAATAATATAGCAACATTTTTAGTAAATATGATTAAAATAGAAGATTTTCAATAATATAAGAACCAATGTAAGAAAAAAAAATAACGTTTAGGACATAAAGTGAGACTTTTTCAATAGTTCAATATTTTAGGAACCAACATAGTCATTTATTATAAATATTTCAAAAATTTTACACGTTGTCTCGTCTTTAGCCTCAAACGACATAGTTTTTAAGCATTTACTCCTTTTATAATTTACTAAATGAGATGTCGTTTACTGTTGAAAAAGTTCTTGTTATTTTTTTTTTTAGGGAAAGGTTCTTGTTATTTAGCAATATATAAGAACTAAATAAATCTCAACCGTTATAATTATCCCAACCCTAGTTAGGTAATGCCTTAATTGGTGGAAGAGAGGAATTTTTTTGAGTAGAGGTTCAAATACTAAAAATTTTTGGCATTGTTTTCCCCAACCTCTTTGTATTTTGGCATATTAGCCTGGTCATTTTTTTCTTTTGGCGAATTCGCCCAACCTTTTACTTCTATTGTAGCTTTGTTCTTTTTTTTTTTTTTTAAAGTGGGATTTAACTAATAACCACCATTTACTACAAATTTAAAGGAAAATAACATACACACACTCTACCAAGATTTGAACCCCTGACCCCCTCAAACTCACACACACATCTCTCAAGTTTTGGACTAACTGAGCTAGCCCCAGTTGGCTATTGTAACTTTGTTCTTAGGACAACTAAAAGCATAGAAACAGTTAGTTGCTGATGTGGCCTTTTACTTCAAATATTCTGTGAAAATATTCACTGGAATAATGAAATATGCTTATTAAAGGACCTCTTATTCTTCTTTAAAACAGAAACCTCAGAAAGAGAGTGAAGGTTTATAAACACAAAATGGGTTCTTAAGGGCTTATTTGGATTCACTTTCAATTTTTTTGTTTAAATAAATTGAAAACAAAAATAAAAATTTTGTTTTGATTTTCAATTTTTATAAACAAGAAATATGCTTGGTAAATTTTATTTCACTATTTGTTTCCAAAACAATAAAATGCAAATAATGATAGAAAAAATCATAGACTTATATTTGTGTATGTATATACATATATGTATGTATGTACTTATGTACAAATATTTGTATGTTTTTTTTGTTTTTGAAATTTATTTTAAAAAATAAAAGTATTAGAAATTTTTGTTACCACTTTTTTTTTGAAATTTTTGGTAAAAATTTAAAAAAAAAAACAAAAACAAGATAGCTAAGCAAACTTCCAAAAAAAAAAAATTCTATTTTTCTGTTAAAAAAATAAAAAACAGAAAATGAAAGTGAATCCAAGCAAACCTTAAGAAAGTGGTTGAATATGTTTTTTTCCCCTTTGAAACACAAATACATTTTGAGACTTTTTGCTCTATTGTTGTTGTCAATGATAACATATACTAGAGGGTTTTGATCTCGAGTCTGACCTTTTGGTAATATGATTTTACATGTATTTTAAGCATATATCTATAGATGTAGACACCATTGTTATGCAAAGACAAAGATTCAAATATCGCCTCTTGTGGCTTTTAAGTACTTAGATGATTAAGTCTTGACCAACCTATTAGTAGAATAGGTTTTTGGTTTTTGTATTAGTACTATTGATTAAGACTTTAAGAAAGTCTTGTTATCCATTATACATAGTATTGTTTCAATGAAACTTGATAAGAAATCAAGATAAAAAAGGAGGAGAAAGAGTCATGGGAGGGAGAGAGCAGACATCTTGTCTTAAAGAAACTTGATAAGGATTAAGAAAGAAGCGAAAGAGTCATGGGAGGGATAGGAGACAAAGATCAAATCTGGTCTTTAAAAAATAGTCAAACGTTGCTATTCAATCATTTCTTTAAAGTTTCTCTCATTTAGGCATTTACAAATTGCAAAATGACCTCTGTTTTCCACGAATTTTTACACTTAAATCCAAGTTAATAATTCAAGTTGCAAACTCTAGTTACATAAAAATTTGAGTTTTTACAAATACAGATAAACTATGTTCTAAAATCACCAGCATTAATCTATTTATTTTTGAAGAAAAATACTAAATATCATAACAAATTATCTTAACGAAATAATTTGAATAATGTCATAGTTGACAAAAAATAGCATGTATTGGAGGCAAGGACAAAGCCAGAAATTTTTGTCAATGGGAGCTCAAACACTAACAAAAAGAAAAAAAACTATCAAATACAAAAACAGTCAATAAAAGGTAATTTATTAATTATGATCCCGAATATCAAATTTAATATAAATAATGTATAAATAATTTTCTTTTGTAATTTATTAATTATGACCCCAAATATGAAAATTAATATAAAGTCTAGTTGAAGAGAAGAGTATAAACTTTGTTATAGTTGCGTTGGCTAGTCGGTTACTTACCAAGATTGAGATGTTGTATAGCGGAGAAGAAAAAATGAGGAGACGTAGTAGTGTTTTCAACTTTTTTTTAGCAAAGTGTTTTTACCTTTTTTGAAAAGAGGATATTTATAATTTTGCTATATTTGGTCAATTCAATTCTTTTATTAAATTACAAAAAATTTAGTCTTGAGTGAGATGGTCATATGAAATTGGTCTCTCTTTTGGCTTTTTTTTTTCCTATTTAATTTAACTCAATTAACTTAAATTATTTCAAAAAGGGAAAAAATCAATTTTTTTTTTTGGAAAAGAGAAAAATTTAAACTAGCATATGCAAATTAGTTACTTGGTTGTTGAAATAACAATTTTTTTTTTAGTGGGGGCATAGAGGGTTATCTGCAAGTTCTTTTTTTTTTTTTTAAATAAATTAAAAAAAATACGTAGCTATACTATTCTTTGTAGTATATATTCATATACTATTTTTTTTTTATAGAATGATGTTAGGTGTACCAAAGTTTTAATACCATTATATGTGGTATTTGAGTTAGTACTATTTAATTAGTGTATTAAAATTTATCATAAATAAATAAATTATATTCACCAATTGAATATTACCAACTCTTATGCCAATATTAAAAATTTGATAAAATGTTTTGACATATAGCATTATCTTTTTTTTATAATTTTACACTGGAGGAAGGTTTTTGTACATGCATATACGGTTGCTTTTGAGACTAGTTAATTACTAAATGACTATACGCAATAACATTTGAATATAATTATGAACATTCATGAATTCTTTTTTAAAGAAAAAATATCACAAACGACCTTTCATCTTTTTCTTTTTTTTTTTTTTTTTTTTTTGTGGATGAAACTCCTATGTTTTTTGAGAATATCACAAACCAAGGTGGCATGTTTGGTTTTGAAGGAATAGCTTTAGAATGGAAAACTCATTCCATAAAATAGTACATTCCAATGTTTGTTTCATCTTTTTGGTAAGGGAATGAGAATTATAATTTCATTAAATGATTCAACTTCTCTACCAATGGAATAAAAGTTCCAACCTCTTTCAAATTTTAGTAAAACTAGTTTTTCCCTCTTTTCCCTATTAAAATATTTTAAAATAAGGATAATTTTATCAATACACAATATATTTCATTCTATTCCACTGTTGATTTCAATTTTAACTAAAAATGTATTACCATTTATATTCATTTTCTATTTTTATTCTATTACTATTCTCATTACTATTCTAATTTTATTTTATGAATCAAATGCTACCTGAGTGTGATTTCTTATTACCGAAAAGTATAATTCTGCATCTAAAGTTTGCATAACTAAGAGCTTGTTTGGATACATATTTTTTTTTTCCAAATACAATAAAAGGGAAGATCTTATTCCTTTCCAAAAAAAGAAAAAAGAAAAAAGGGAAAATCTTCTCAATATCAAATTCGACTGCTCTTTTTTTTTTTCTTAAAAAAATATAAAATAAAAAATGGACAACAAAAGTTTACAAAGCAATCCCTAAAATGGAAGAATGGATGGAAAATAAGAAAATTACCCTTAGTCACGATAGATTTATACTTATATTAAATTGAGAATTACCTATATTGTGATTCTTTTTAAATGACCCAATGATTTAAACATTGTAGTTGTATGCTCAGCTTGATCAGTATAATACCCATATATCTAATATTAAGTTTTTTTTAGTAGGCAACTATATATATATATTTAAAATTCTACAAAAATAGACAAATTACAAGTATTTTAGGGATTATATTTGCACCCTATATAATTAATGTTAAAGCAGCCTCACATCAATAAAAAGACCAAAAAGGGGAACTTACAATAGGAGAAAGCACACCATAGTTAACGATTTTAGTTTTTAACTGCTTCACATTATTTGCCTCCCATCTCTTTCCCTCTCCCCTTTCCTGTTTTCCCCGGCATCCCACAGCAACACGCTTATAGAACTTTCCCTCACACCCTTTGTTGCCCCTTCTTGTTCTGATGTTGATGTATATTGCTGTAGAAAAAAAAATCATATTGCTTCAAACACTCATGTGAACATAAAAGGAAACTTAACATCCCAGTCAAACTAAATTAAACCAAAACCTTATATATGATTTCTTTTTTCCAAGGTTGTTAACTCAAATTACAATTATAGTTTATACATTGGCTCTACCATATACCTAATCCAAATGAGATATTAAAGAAAAGAAAACAAAAAGAATTGAAACGTAATAAGAGAAACATCCTTGGAGGTGTGCTTCATTTTTTGTTTGGGATTGATCAGTAGTTTGTGTTGCAGGACTAACGAGTGTTCACTTTGTGTTACGAGTTTTGGATGTGAAAACGAGTAATTTTAGTTTAACATATGTAAAATTATTTTGGAAAATATTATTATTGTTATTATTATTATTTTAATAAAAATGGTGCATTTATATAACATTTGGTATAAATATTGAGATACCAAATATTCCACCAAAATTAGGATACGTGGAATATCACTTATCTCTTCCTCTTGTTTTCTTTTCTCTTAATCAATCTCTTTTAATCAATCTCTTTTTATATCTGTACTCCAAAAAAAAAAAAAAAATCGTACACCCTCTCTCTCTCTCTCTCCTTATTCCTCCGCGTGTATTCATTTATATATGTAAGATTCTTTTTTGAGAGTTCTATAAGAATTGAGAAACAAAAAAAGAAATCCCTAACCAGATCTCGAAGAGCGCCACACCATTCTGCCATAATGGATGCTCTATACTCGCCCCTTGGCCTCTCTCTCTATGCACCGCCAATGTGCCTCAAGCGACTGCCTCAGGTAAGTCTTCGTTCTATTTTTCTCTTCCGCTTTCTCTTTTCTTTTTTTTTTTTT
>JXTB01000240.1:624236-637636 GCA_002914805.1 Parasponia andersonii | reverse complement strand
GCGGGTTGGAGAAGCAAGAAGACAGTTTCCCCACTTGACAGATATGAATCTATCAAATAGGGAAACGGGGGCAGTTGTGGGGCCCATTCCTGAACCTTGAATCACGAGAGGGGTCACGCGGATCGCACGTGATCTCACCTTCGGCCTATGGGTCTTCCGAATTTAAGGCAGAATCCACCACTGATCCCAAACGGTTCAGTCGGTCAGACCTCGAAACCACGATAGCTGGCGGTCTGAGGCCCCAAGGGTCTGCTGTCTAGGAACAGCGACCCTCACCTCAACAGTCGTGGGGGTCAGAAGCCCCAAGGGTCTTCAGACTGGATGCAATGGAAAACAGCCCCGCGGCTCCAGACCCGGACAGAGCATTTAATGCGTTTCTGGGTAGGTGCGCGCGCAGGGACAAGCCGTCCTGACAGAACGGCGATGTGCCCAAATCTCGCTCCTGACAGATTGAAGCCATAGGAGGCGGCGAAAATCAGGCCGCGGTAGCGCAGAAGAGGTCACAGAAATCTCGGCACATGATGGTTTAAAAAGATCTGGAAGTGAAAGGTACTCATGATTATATATTTACTTTTCCAAAGATTGAGAAGGACACTGTTCACTATCCGAAGACTACATATATGGAAGCTATGCATTCAGAAAAAAAAAGATGAGAACAGAAAACACAAAAAAGAGTTAGATATTGAGACTGATATACTTTTCTCCTTGCTACCAAAACGCAAAGAAAAACCACTGACTTAAGCATCGGAGAGTCTTTGCAGGTGGCCACCCCCGCCTCTCCGATCTTGCTTGGAGTTCAGAAAGATATGAGACAGCAAGGACACGTGAACAGTTGGAGAATCCAGCATCAACAATTCAAGACACGTGGATGACTGGTGAGAAACCGATCCAACATAAAGGTTGTTGGGTTATACTATTTCCACCAAAACTTCCCAGGAGATGCACTCCTTAAATGAATGCGTCGGATTTCATATTTTCTACCAAAATTCTAAAATTTTCTAACTACCCATAATATTAACAATCAAATATGTAAAATTAGCCGAATACCAAACCATTCCAAAGAAAAGAATCTCTAAGATTTCTTCTTTCATTAACTAACATAAAACTAACACAAATACATAACCCCAAACCCATATTTTTTTCTTCTTCTTTGCTCCAAGTTCTTCATTTTCTTTCTTCAACTTTCGAATTCGACATAGGAGCCCCTGGATCAGAAGCTTTCCCCTCTCACAAATTGGTGGGCCATGCCAAACAAAGTACCCACATCCTCCATTTCACTGTCAATATATTAACATTTCGCTTGAGAGAGAGAGAGAGAGAGAGAGAGAAACCAAATTCTAACAAGGAAAAGATCAGTTCCTAGCTTTTGGGTTTCCCTCATTATTTTTTTTTTCCCTTCTAAAACCATCGTCCAACTATTTTTTTTTATTTTTTCTAAAGAGGAATTGAACGATTTTGGAAGGTCCTAGAACATTAAAATAAAATTTTCTTCAGACAGCCCATCATAAAGGGCCATGTGCACAGCAGGTGACTTTTAACAGAGAAAATAATCGAAATTACCCTTGGATAGTGTTGGTTCAGTAGAATAGAATTAAATCCCTAACGACACGAGAATAGTAATAGAATGGGATTGGAAAAAAATATATATATAAATAATAATATATTATTTAGTTAAAATTAAAATCAACAATAATAAAATAAAATATATTATATATGGACAAAATTATCTATATTTTTAAATATTTTAGTAAGATAAAGATGAAAAAATTAGTTTTACCAAAATTTGAAAGAAATAAGAACTTTTATTTTATTAATAGAGAAGTGGAGAAGTAATTCCATCATTTAATAGAATTATAATTCGTATTCCCTTGTCAAAAAGATGAAATAAGCATTGGAATGTATGATTTGGTAGAATAAATTTTCCATTCCAAAGTCCATTTCTTCGCACCAACATGTCCATAGGACTAATGGCCACAAGTATTTAGAGAGATTAGGGATTTAAATATTAAGAATTAAAGATTAGAGACTTAAATACCAAAAATACTAAAGATTAGAGATTTTTGCCGTAGATTACCCAAAAAAAAAAAGAGAAGTAGTCCAATGCTTTATCATTAGTTGTCTTCAATTATATTTCAAATGAAGTAAAATTCCTTGGAAAATTTCATTCAGGATTACTGAAAAAGGCCAACTTACAATATTTCTTCCCCAAGAAAATAAGAGAAACAAATCAAAAGACAGGATTTTTTTTTTTTTTCCAAGAAAAAGGGACAACCATCGGACACCTAATAAGCAAGGATTTCTGACCCTTCAACACAATATCAAGGCCTAAAACCCTTGTTTTTTCTGCTGAACTTACTTTTTAATCAAAGATCAACTCATAATGTACATTAATTAATATTTTAATTTTCTTTTCTCAAAACAATCAAAGAATAAATACTTTGTAAAGATTTTAGAATTTTCCTTTACTGTGCTACCAGCCTACAATTGATTGAAATTTTTGGTTTGTTGAAAAAAAAAAAAAAACCAGCTAGGCCACACATTTAGTGAGTTGTATTGTATTGTATTGTATTATATTATGTTTTGTAGTACATTATTCTACTACTGTAATATGTTTTAATTTTGCATTGTATGAAAATATTACATTAAACTCATTACCTAGAATCTCGGTATTAGGTTCGAGTCACATCGAGGATAGGCGTAAAATTAGTTATTCCTAATAGAGTAAAGTGAAGATTGGGTAGTAGTATGTATTTTCCTTTAATTTGTAATAAGTAGAGGTCATTAGTTAAGCCCCACTTTTTTTAAAAAAAAAAAAAAAAAAAAAAAAAAAAAATTTTTTTCCAAAAAAAAAAAAAAAAAAAAAAAAATTAAAATGGGGGGAAAAGAAAAAAAAAAAAAAAAAAAAAAAAAAAAAAAAAAAAAGAATATAAAAATTTTAAAAAAAAAAAAAAAAAAAAAAAAAAGATGTTCCATTAAAAGGTTAATTTTAAAAAATAGCACTTTAAAATTTATTTGAGAAAATTACCATAGTTATTTAGAAAATAACACTTCTATAATACCATCTTTTAAAAATTAATTTATGAAAGTACAACTTTCTAAATTTATATTAGAAAACTACCACTTTTAAAAAATATTTAAAAAATACCAATTTTTGAACGGAATAAAGTGTTGTGAGAGAAAAAAATTGGAGAGAAATTAAAAATAGATAAAGTGAGAGGAGTGAATATTGTGTAATACTATATTGGAGTTAAAATAATATAATACAGTATAATATAGACATTTTTTTATTTTTAGTATTAAATAATGTTCTCTGTGTTGAATTAAATTTTGATATTATACTAAATAATATAATAAAAAAATATAACCAAACATAGTTTTATAATTTACTTAATACACCTATTATACAATGTGCTAAACATAACCTTACACTATAATGTAACTAATAGGGTGTTTTACAAAATTCTAAATCCAAAATATCAAAAATTAAAAAATTCTGGAGGGCGAATAGTTTGAAAAATCTTGGATTGATTTAAAAAATATCATTTTTTAAAAGTTCTTTAGAACAATAACACTTTCAACAAATGTTTAAAAAACTATCACTTTTTCTTCAAAATTGGTATTTTTCAGTAGTACTCGAGGTAATGAGTTGGATTACTTAGTACTAATCTAGCTACCTGAAGTAACGGGTCAAATTATCCCACTAGTCACCCTTAAATATCTCATCAATTAATATAAAGTAATATGTTTCTAAATACTTTTAAAAGTGATAGTTTTCTAATTAAAATCTGAAATTTTTTAAACAATTTCAGAATCTGAAACTTTTCATTTTTTTTTAAAATTACCATTAAAAATTAAATTTCCTCGGACTAATATGCCCACAAGTCCAGTTGGCTAATCGTGATCATAACGAGAAAAGTGGGCTTTGTTTCATGGGATTTTAGACTTTATTACCATGCATCAGCTTAGTGTAGGCCATGTCATCTGGGTTTATTAACTAATGAACATATAAATACAATTATTTTAGCGTAATTCCAATGTACTAAAGCTTGGCATATTCAGGTTGAAGAACCCCAAGGTCTGGCATATTTAGGTCCAATACAAAAACCTTTATTAATGGACAAATCTAAGGAAACCTTACAATCATTTCTTTTTGGTAATAAAAAAAAAAGAAATAAAATTAATATTGAAGAAATCTAAACTTAAATTTAAAAAAAATAAGAGAAGTAAGTAATTTTTAATTTAGGTTTGGATTACTGAAAAAAAATTATATATAAAACGGCGTATTTTTGATAATTTAGTCTTTTATTGGTACTTAAGCTTAGAGTTTAGGTCTTTTCTTTAATAAGGATATATATATATGCACATATATAGTTGAGAAAATTTGATTTTTTATGATAAAGTTAAAAACAAATTGATACAATCCCAGATTTTAAATTAAATTGAAAAATCTTGGAACTATTACCAAAATATCACTTTTAAAAATATTTAGAAAATTATTGCTTTTTACTAATTGATGAGATATTGAAGGTAATTGGTCAAGTTACTAGAAGTAATCGGACTAATTATCTTATGTAACTCTTTATTATTCTAATTCTAAGTAACTTGATTGGTTATCTCGAGCACTTTATAAAGTACCAATTTTTTTAAAAAAATTTAAATATTATTAAAAAGTGATGCTTATCTAAACAAATCCAGAATTTCTCAAAAATTTCGTCCCATCGGCGATTTTTCAATTTTGTATCCTATGAGTCTGTAATTATATAAAAAGCACTCCATGGTTTTTATGAGAAAGGGCTTTTGAGCCAAATTGCCGAATTTTGAATCACTTTTTTAAAAATGGCCATTTTAAAAACACTATTAAACAATGATTGAGTTTTGAAACTTATTTGAAAAATAGTATTTATAGATCAAAATAATTTATTTTTTATAAGATTGATTTATTTTTTAAACAATAGATCAACTAAAATCGGTCATTCATCAAAATGAAATCATAAATCAACCGTTTATTAAAGAGGTGTAAAAAAGGGTCATTTTTTAAGTTGATCTATAAAAAATGGACATCTCTATAAGAAACTGCCAGCTTTTTTTTTTTCCCCCCTCATTTTAATAAATGGCCTTTTTTCATCTCTTTCGTAAATAACTTAATGTTTTTCATCTTTCGCTAATAATTATTTATTTATACGTCAATTTTATATATTAGTGTGCCAATATTTATATATTAATATATCGATCTTTGTACAATTTTTTTCAAAAAATGATATACTATATACAAGGACCAATATATCTGACCATTTGCAAAAACTTTTCATATATCTGACAATTTTGTTATAGTATTTTTAAAAAGGAAAATTTTTAAATAGAAAATCAAAATTCTGCCATTTGGCTAAGAAGCACAATAAAAGATATACAGACGAAGTCCAACCAAGATTAAATTGCACTCTACTCTTCTTTCCTTGAAATTAAATTTTGGGCTGCTCCATATACATATTGAATCATTAAACTTTAATTTTATTATTATTATTATTATTTTACATTTTCATAAATAAAAAAAGTTTAATTTTTTTTTTTGCAAACTATTAATATTTACTAATCACACATTTCATGATTGTACTTGGTGTCGTGTGATGATTGTACTTGGGCCTAGGCACAGTTAATTTTTTTTTTTGTCCTCGAAGGAAAAGTATATTTATTCAAATAATAGTGTGGTAGCCACAAGGGGGCTACCTCCCAAGTAGAGAAAGTTCCTGAGAGGTTTAGTCTAAGAGTCCAGTTTGTTAAAGCATGAGCCGACTTGTTTGGCTCCTAGAGACCCAAACAACATTAACCGAAGTTTCACAAAGCAAATTAAAAACAGAAAGACACAAATGCGTGAGTTGCCATATATGGACTCTTTGTTTACGTGCAAGCCTCCACTCACTCCAAACAATCTGAAATAATGGCCACATTCCTCCAATGTACTTATGCATGTCTTTAAGCTCAGTTCCAATGCTTGGCCTTCAGCTTTCATAGGGGATTCGGCGAAGAAGGATTTCACTGTCAGAAGCATAATCTGGTTTTGATTGTCTCGAGCTACTCTTATAGGCAGCGTCGACATAGAGCCGAACATCATATGAACTGAACTTAGATTCTGTCTGTGTAGTTCACTTGTTCCTCCTGTTAGTGAGTTGGAGTGCTCCTTAGTAGCTTGATTCTCTAAACTTAGAAACTCTACCATGGCCACATTTATCGGAGCCAGATTTGTTCTAGGAACACTATTTCCTCCTGAATGAAAAAACTAGTTCCTTTGTTTTCTACAGAGTATCGCTGAGAATAGGTTGAACTCCCCTCTCACACTGTTGTCCAGATGGGCTAGGTGTGGGGTTTTGATCATCAAACTCACCAGTTCCATACCTGTAAGGAAGGCACTGTGTCTGCTTGCACTGGCCATTTACTTGCAAAACATAAAGAACAGGTAAAAGGGCGGGCGGCCCTGAACGAATAACTGTACAGTCGAATCTTCCTCACTTGCACATAAACGACATTTTCTATTTACTCCTCTAATTATTTGACCAAGTCTCTCTCCCGTCGGCATAACATTTCTCACTATTCTCCAGAGCAATAGCTTTAGTCTCTCACGAAGCTGACTTGACCATAGCTTCTTCCAGGTAGTATCCTTATTCCCAAACCTGATTCGGTTCTCCTCCCAGTATGTTTGATTTGACCGAGAATTTACCATCTCTTGTCCCCTTCAAAAAAAAGTCTGTCATTAGATGATGTTGGCAGGAGAATGATAGTCTCGATTCAATCTATTGTCGAAGGTCTAATCTAAACCATCGCTGAAGTTTCTCTATATCCCAAGATCCATTCACCCGTGACAGTATGCTTGCCAGCTTGAGATTCTTTTCTTGTTGTAAAGGATTGAAGGCAACTCTGGATTACTCCACCGTAGCCCATGGAACCTAAGGTGAGTTCTAGATATCGATGCTCCCCCCATTGGCAATCAGGTATACGTTGTTTCGACCAATTAGCTCCCTCATAGACCAGATTGTTTTAGCGACTGTAGATGTAGCTGCAGGTAGTCTTGCCCCCCAAAATTGCTATTGCAATAGTATTTTAGGCAGAGTAGCTCTGCCCACAAGCTTGAAGATTCCGAAGCCATTAACCAGTCGAGTTTAGTTAGAAAGGTTGAATTTTCCATGCTACTAGGCTGAGATAATGACTCTTCTCGAGAGTATTTGTTCACTAAAACTTCCTAACCACCTTGTAAAGGTCGTCACATATCGAGGAGGGAAATCTTAAAGTAGACACGTTGTAAGCTAGAATAGCCTGAACCACTGACTTTATGAGGGTGGTCCTTTCCGCTTGGGATAGCAATTTGAATTTCCATCCCTCAAGTCTTGAAGCAATCCTGTCTTTTAGAAACTTGAAGTCCCTAGTGCGGTTGTTAGTTAGGAAAAGAGGGTTACCTAGAAAGATCTCTTTGCCATTCATAACTGGACATCCCAGTATGTTCACCAAGGAGTCTTGGGACTTATGGCTATGTTTCCTTTGAAAAAACCACACTAGACTTTGTTCAAATTAAGCCGTTGACCAAGACCACTTGAAACATTTATCAAGACATCTTTGTAGCACATGCACCTGGATCGGGGCTGCTTCACAAAACAGGGAAAGTATCATCGGCATACATCAAGTACGTAGCAATCTTAACCCCTTTAATGTTTCGCAACCGCTCCTTCAAAATTAATTTTGAGAGCATCTCACTGCACAAGATAAATAGGTAGGGTGATAATGGGTCTCCTTGGCGAAGATTCCTTTCCAGATAAAAACTAGGTAGTGGACTCCTCCCATTTAGAAGGAGTGAAAAAAGATACCAAAGTCACATAGAACATAACAAGCTTTATAAACTGGTCCCAGAATCCATTAGCATGTAGAACACGCTCCAAGAAGCTCCATTCCATTCGGTTCGTATGCTTTAAACATGTCCAATTTCAGCCCCACGCTCCTTTTCTTGCTTTTTCTTTTTCTTTTTTTTTTTTTATTTCTTAATCACATGCGTAACTTCTTGAGTAATAACCGAGTTTTCCGCTATCCACCTCCCTGAGACAAAGGTTGATTAGAAAAGAGAAATCAATTAGCTAGATGGTTAATTAGCTAGGCACAATTAGTTAATTAGCTAGGAGGTTAGTTATTCATGTCGTATCATATTGAACACAATTCCTAATCATATTGTGGTACGATAAACACAATTACTAATCAAGTGGTGTTGCCTTGTAATAGTGTTGTGCCAGTGCTAAAATATTTTTGACATTAAAAGTATCATTGTTCTGTCACTAATACTAATACGCAACAAACTCAAATGCCCAAAATTATCCAACGAAGGAGTTGAAGGTTGAGTGTCCAAGAGTATTATTTGGAGGAAAATGATAGGACTAATTTAGGCCAAAATATTTTTTCCTGAGTATTTTTTTAAAAATAATATTTTTATGAATATCAAAGACTTCTTGATATAGGTTAATAGCTTTTTGACTAATATAAAACTTTTTCATATTCTAGAAATTCTTAATAATAGGTCAAAAAAATTATTGACACTTTTAAAAATATTATTTTTTAAAAAGTAAAAAAAAATTATTTAAGACCAAGTTAGTCCTCCTTATGTCCTTTTCTTTATTATTCACTTTGCTCTGGTGGGCCTTGTTCTTCCAAACGGATTCACGTGCATAGCACATTATATTTCGGAAAAATTAGGTAGACGTTCAATTTTTAAAATTGACTTCAGTAGATGTCATTTTTTAAAATTTTATAGGTAGATATCCAATTTATTTAACTGTTAAGCTAAGTTGTACTTACTTTTATGTTTTTGCCCTTTTTATTAGGTTTGTTTTTTTTTTTAATTTTAGGAATTGTTTTTCTTTTTTTTTTGTTTTTGCTCTCTCTCTCTCTCTCTTTCTCTCTTCCTTGTTATGTTTCTCTCACCTTTTTGTTGGAGCTTCATCTCTACGCTGTTTTTCTCTCTCATATTTTTTCTGGTGGTGGTTTCTTTTTTCCAACAATTGCTTCTTCTTCAGTGGTGCGAAATACATCGATCGAGTTATTGAGGTATGTATATTCTTTGAAATTTATGAGGTATTTTTAGGTCATTTTCTTGATTGAATTGGAGATTTTTTTTTTAAATTTTTTTTGTTAATATATGTTGCTATTTTAGTTATTTTTCTGTGTAATATTATTCTAGCCCGTGATCAGCGGTGATTTGTGTATTTTTACATTTTTTTGAGTTGTTTTTCTTGGTTTGAAATTTTTCCAGAATAGTTCATATATTTTTATACGTGGTTTAAAAATTTTGTATGCTGGTATATATGCTAGCATATATAAATATTATTTTCTGCTTTGTGTATATCGTATATACCTAGTTTATAATCTTATATATAGCGGATTAAAATGTTATATACACGCTTTCCTTTTCATATCTCATGAATTTATTTCCTTAGATTTCAACATGTTATGTACAGACTTAAAAATCTTATTTACTATGTACTAAATTTTATATACTATTTGCATTCTACAAGATTATTATCTTTGTTGTTGGTATATAATTATTACTTGTTTGTATATATTGATTTATGGTTCATATGCATATATATATATATATATATATATATATCGTGTCTGCATATTTATGAACGTAGTATATTGTTTTATATACCTTATGTAATATTCGTCTTTTTCTCATATGTTCATAATATTTTCCTAAGGACGGTGAAGATAATCATTATTATTCGTTATCATGGTCATTGGGATGAGAGTAGAACATACGTAGATTATAGATTTACTGGTATATTGGTTGATGAAAACTATGGGTATGTGGAATTTTTGGATTTTCTTTTTGGAGAGGCATATTTAAGATTAGATCGATTGAGACTTATAGTTCATTTGTTTGTTGATACGAAGTTTTAAGATTCTAGTAAAAATATTTTAGAGATTAAAAATGACAGCAGATTAGGTTGGCATTTTTACATGGCCAAAGATGATAGTGATATAAAGTACGTACTTATAATTACCTATGATGATGTGTCATTGGTAGATGTTGTTGTGAGTACACCTAGGACTACTCAGGTTAGTTCATCTTCTATTTGGATGGGTTCAGGTGTTCTTGAGGTTGGTTCAATCTCAAAATCTAATGATGTATTAAGTATATTTGAGATTGGTTCTTCTTTGTCCAACAACGTTGAAAGTTCGGTTGTTTCTCATATTTTGACTCCTAATTATAGCAACTCTCCTAGTTGTAATGATTTTGAATGCTACTTAGTAGACCCTAATAAATTAGACCCTAATTCTCCTAGTTTTAGGTATGTTTGTAATTAAGAAGGACTTTGAGTTTGAAACCATCAAGTCTAGCCCAGATAGGCTTGTGGTTTGATACATTGGTTCTAGTTGTTCATTGTATGTTCGTGCTTCTAGGAGTCAGAAAAATAGATTGTGGATGATTAGAAAGTACGTTGGTGAGCATACTTGCTCATTAGATGTTGTCATCCACGACCATAAATAAGCAACAAGTAAAGTGGTTTGTGGGTGCATTTTAGATATGATCAAAGTAGATAAGAAGAGACGAAAGATGCTCGAGGACATCATTGAATACATGCACAATGAGTAAAGTATAAACATTAGCTATTTTAAGGCTTGGACTACTCGAGAGCTTACTTATAATGCTATTCAAGATTCTCCTGAGAAGTCTTATGCTTTAATCCTTCATATTTGGCAGCAATGAAAACTCGCAACCCTTTGTACATTGACTTTTTCTATTCTAGTTTTTTTGGTATATCGTTTTTTATCTTTGGTACATAAATTTTTTCACTTAGTATATCTATATATCAACGTACTGGTGCAGTAGATTTTTCACTTTGTTTTTTGATGTTTTGTTCTTGATTTTTCCTTATAGGTTCATATACAAATTACTTAGTTCATAAGAATAGGAATTTTATGTTCTTGTTTATTCTAGTTTTTTGGTATATAATTTTTTATCTTTGGTATATAAATTTTTTCACTTAGAATATTTGTATATTTACGTATTGGTGCGGCAGATTTTTCACTTTATTTTTTAATAGTTTGTTCTTGATTTTCTTTATAGGTTCATATACAGATTACTTAGTCGATGAGAATAGGAACTTTATGTTCTTGTTTATTCTAGTTTTTTGGTATATTATTTTCTGTTTTTGGTATATAAATTTTTTCACTTAGTATATCTATATATCTATGTACTAGTGCGACAGATTTTTCACTTTGTGTTTTAATATTTTTTTGTTGATTTTTCCTTATAGATTTATATACAGATTACTTAATTGATGAGAATAGGAACTTTATGTTCTTGTTTATTCTGGTTTTTTGGAATATCGTTTTTTGTCTTTGGTATATAAATTTTTTCACTTGGTATATCTATATATCTCGTACTGGTACAACAGATTTTTCACTTTATTTTTTAATATTTTGTTCTTGATTTTTCATTATAGGTTCATATACAGATTACTTAGTTGATGAGAATAGGAACTTTATGTTCTTGTTTATGGTGTTTGGGGCCTCGATTAAAGGCTGGTCTCATTGTAAGCCAGTGATATCAGTCGATGCGATATTCTTAAGATCGAAGTTCCGTGGGACACTCTTCATTGCATCTGCAATGGACACTGAAAACCACATCTTTCCACTTGGTTTTGGTATAGGTGATTCAGAAAATGATTCATCTTGGCCATGGTTCTTTGAGCGATGGAAGAGGCTATAGGGACTCGTCTAGACTTGGTTATTATTTCAGATAGGAATCCAAGTATTAGGATGGCAATATCGATTGTCTATCTAGAGGGTGAGCATATTTATCGCATGTATCATTTGCTCAGCAACTTGAAGACAAAAATTAAGTTTGTTGATAATGATAAATTGTTCGAGAGGTATATATAGGCTTACTTAAAATTTGATTTTGATGAGTTTATGAGTCAGATGGTGGAGATAAAACCAACAATACATGAGTACTTATCTATAGATGTGTAATATCCGAGATGGGCAAGATGCTATACAAGTAGAAAAAAATAAACTACCATGATGTATAATATTTCGGAAAGCATGAATTTGACTTTAGATGATGCAAGATCTTTACCAAGTATATCATTTTCTTTTCAATTCATTGTTTTGAATGGTTTTTCTCTACTTGTGCTTACATGTTGTCTTGGTATATGCATTTTTGTTCTGAGTAGCATAGTTGTTAGTTGTGTGTATATTGATTTGTGACAAATATAGATAATTTGTGTTTCATATTTTGTGACAGTTGTTCCTTTGTTAGAGGCTATAAAGCAAAAGGTCCAAGATTAGTTTGCAACCCGTAGCTTTATCTAGAAGAACAAAATTAACTCTGTGGGCTGAAGATAAAGTGCAAATGCAGATTCATTTAGCAAGGAAAATGACGGCAAGTTGTTATTCTTTTGCTATTTTCAGGATTTGGTATATAGAATTTTTACTTTCGTAGATAAATTTATTAATGTGGTATATAATAATATATACCAGTTTCAATATTACTTTATAACCCTTATATGAATTGATTTTAGTAGTTGTTGTTAAAATATCTTTTGGTTTTTTTTGTTATTTTTTTGTGTTAATTAGTTCATATAATTGATTTTATTAATGTTGGCTTTTATACAATTTGTTTGTTTGCTATTTTTCAGAGCTTGGTATATAAATATTTTACTTTGGTATATAAATTTATTAACTTGATAGATATTGATGTATACCATATTCAGTAAGGCTTTATATGAATTGTTTTTAATAGATATAGAAATATCTTTTCTTTTTTTTTTTGTTATTTTTTGTTTCTAATCAGATTCATACATATGATTTTAAGAATTTTGGTTTTCATATACTTGGTTTTCATATAGTTGATTTGTTCACTATTTTTCATAGCTTGGTATATAGATGCTTTGCTTTGGTATATAAATTTATTAACATGATAGATATTGATATATACTAGATTCAGTAGTACTTTATAGGAATTGATTTTAGTAGATGTAGTAATATCTTTTAGTTTTTATTGTTATTGTTTGTTACTAATCAGGATCATACAGTTGGCTTCTATATATATCAAGTTTGTGACACCAATTTAGAGTTCATTGTTCATTTGAAGCAACATCGTTGTGGTTATGGGAAGTAGGACTTTGACAACATTCTATATTCTCATGTTTGTGCTGTAGTTAGTAAGTGCAACTTGAGTTGCTACAACTATGTTTCTCATTTTTTCAAGAACTTAGCCTTTGAGCTTGCTTATAGTGGGAATATTAATCCAGTTAGGAGATAGACGGATTGGAATATTCTAGATTATGTTAAGGAGCAACTTGTTCTCCCTCTGATTGTAGAGAAAACTGGTGTTGGCAGGCCAAAAAAAAAAAAAAAAA
>JXTB01000240.1:612607-623903 GCA_002914805.1 Parasponia andersonii | reverse complement strand
GTATCAATTTGGCCAATGAAAATTTAGCATGCACATTTTTTTATTGTAAAAAATAAGAGAGAGAAAGAGCATTAATGATGCACGTCTTTTCATGCGCTTCATTATAGCCATTGGATCACTATTAGATGGTGATCCAATGGCTAAAAAAAAATACCTATCTATAGGTAAAGAAAAAAAATACCTATTAGATTGGCAACCTATATATATATATGAAACATCATACACTGCTTCTTTTTATTTTGCATTGCCGTGGTGGACATAGGCTATCATATTGGAGCATATATATGTTCTTGTTCTAATGAATCATGAAAAAAAATTTATCCATGTAGTTCAAAATATTATTTATCATATAGAAAACGAGGTTGCTAAGAACCATGAATCTTTAAGTAAAATTTCAAAAACATACGTACTCAGTTTCTGATTGTTTTCTAGTTCCTTAGTGGATATAGGCTGTTATATTTGACCATATATACCAAATTCATATTTTTATGAACTATAAAGAACAATTTATCTACGTAGTTCAAAATATTATATATCATATAGAAAATGAGTTTGTTAACCATCAATCATTAAGTAAAATTTTTGTTCATTTTTTGCATTTTTTTTCAAATTCTTATTCATCGAGAAACACCTACTTATAATGCAATATTCTTTTCTTAAACAATTTATAGTCATAAATACCTTTTTCTTATTCATATATACCGAAGATGAATTTTGTATGTACCATTTTTCTAGAAATAGTGACCACAGTCATACAAAGTATAGGAATAAAAGCTAACATATGATAATAATTGTCTAAAAAAGCTTAATTTTTTTCATTCAAAACACATTACAAGTATTGCTCTAAATATGAAAATATCCTAATCTTTCCCTTGTTTTCTACGTCTCTGTCTCTGAATCGGTCCAATAATTCCTTTTCTTCTTGTCAATCCCCTAATGATAAAGCTTAGTGGCCAACTTCTATTAGAAGGATGTCATCTTTTCTAAGTATTTGTATGTATAGACTTCCTTTTTTTAGATTTTTCTTTTTTATCTCCACTACTTTTTTTATTTTCAGTCCTATTGTAGTTGCATATTCTTTGAGGCCAAATATGTAATGTGCTTCAACAATGTTAAAAGCTAACTCTTCTTCTCTTTCACTTCTAATTTGTCAGATTATAAGATGATGTAATAGTTGAGAAATGATATTCATCACCTTGACGTCTAAAGTGCTTGAAAATACTCTTTCGAAATTCTTCTTTTTGTGCATTGCTTAGTTTTTATTGTATATCCTCCAAGATACTTATTTGTGAAAGTACTTGTACTTGTTTTTGTCTAGACCATTCAATTTCTGGTACTAAGTATGCCATTTATCTAGCTACAATCTATTGTAGAAAATCGTTATATCATATAAAAAATTATGAACTAATTATAATTTAATATATATATATATATATAAACAGAAACTAGAATTTTATGAACTATAAGTAAAATGCATGACCTAAGCATAGAAATCTATATTTTCACAATGCAGAAACTGACTAACTTCATTAACACTCTCTTTATCTACTATAATATGAAAAATATCTCCCATATATCAAATTGTATCTACTAGAGTCATCATTTTATATACCAAGAAATCAGGACAACAACATAATCATAAATTCAAAAAGCTTATAAACAGTTTTAATAAATGACAATTTACAGAACAATTACTTCTTTATACAAAAATTATTTATCTACCAGATAGAAAATTATATCTACAAATACTATAAGTTATAGAAGTTTCTTAGCTCATCCAAGTTATGATATTGTCAGCACAACCACTAGATAAACAAATATGAAGTAATTAAGTAGAATACAGATGTGGCGTGCTATTTACTACATCTATATATATATATATATATTTATATATATATATATATATATATATATTAGATGACTAAAGAAGACCATGAGAGTTTTATTCCTTTCTCCACTAAGCTAAGTTAAAAGATAGAAAATGATGGTAATCATAGTTCTAAATTTTTAATATCTTGGAGAAACTTTTAGCTCGAATGCCAAGAAATAATGCCAATAATATCTTGTCAACAAATATCTTACAATTAACTCTGTCATAGATACAAGTAACAAAAGCTCATAAACCAAATATGGATTATTATACACATTATTATATATTACAACCAAAATTTTATGAACTATATTTAAAAATTTATAAACCATATTTATAGCAAAATTTATGAACTATATACCTTATTTTTAATCTTATATACCATAGAATAAAAGTTACATACTAGTTTTTGTATTTTATGAGATTCTTTTTTAATAGTTCATAATTTTATCTACCACGTTGAATTTTTTATATACCATGTAGTATTTTTTATCTACCAGCAAAAAATAATGCATTTATAATAAGTCTATTATGGCTACAAGTATGCATGCCAAAATAAATATATAGTCAGGATTCATGGTAGGACTAGGAACCAAGAAATTCCTGAAAGACCACATTTACAAAAGTAGACGGGCCAAAAAAAAGCATCAATAAACCTTTTTTTTGAGTAGTTATAGTGCTTTTCACTTTTATTAATCAATGATTACTTGAAAAAATAAAAGGAAAGTCTAGTTTAGTTTTATATTTCAGTGGTTACAAATGCATCAAAGAATATCTTTACTTGATACTTTGCTCTTTAACTTGACATGGTTTTCTGAATCACCAATTATGTAACCACATATTAAAAAAAAAAGACTACAGAACTAAACAACTATATGGGTATGCTTCCAAAACAATTATGCTTTGAATATTTTACCAACAAAATTAAAGGACTAAACAAAAAATAAACCAAAGATAAAAAAAATCTCTTAGATGTTCATAATTTTATATCAATTTTAATGTTCATTCGAATTACATTAATATTAGATTGCTGATGTTTTCGTTTTAGAAAGGTAAACAATACGGTCTTTTTCTTCTTTAATATTCTATAGCAGCAGCGCAAAATTGTTGAACCAATTTTTAACATGCACTCTCAAACAATTGAACGAAATCAAAATGAGTACAATTAATCAATGCAAATATGATATGCACACAAACATACTCATAAGAAATAAAAAATGAAAAACAAGAAAAAGCGACTAAGTATCAAATTATCACCATACCAAGAACTATTCCTAGGTTCCTTTCTATTTTTCTTTCTTAAAAAAATTACAAACAAAAAAGGCAGAGACCCCAATTACAAAACACTTAAAAGTTTTAAAAATAAAAATTAAAAGGAAAGATTGGCAATGAAATAAGCCTATAAATTGTGATATATATATATATATATATATATAGTATCTAAAACTCCTAGAAGAAGACAAAGGTAGAGTTACATTATGGAAGCAACGAACGCCAAGATTTTTGGGTGATATTTTCGATGAATGTGTAGGGATGATGATCTTCTCTGTTGATCTCTCTTTTTCTGCAATAAACTTTGAGTACTGGACTCTGCAGCTGAAAAAAAAATGGAAATTAGAGTTGTAAAGATAGATGTAAGAAATCACTTTTGATAATGAGATAAATTAGAACATGTACATAAAAACAAATTGTATATATGGGAGAAAAGTGGGGAATATATACCTATATACCTTTGAATTACTAACCCTAGCTCTTGAATCCAAGCTTGTAACTGTAAAATTTGATTCTAGAGAGATGAACAAGAGGACAATAATATTCTGGAGAGATGAACAACGGCGAGAAAATTTCGACGACGAGGAAAAATGCCTGAGAAAATATCGGATTAGAAGAAAAATAAGTGCGAAAATGTTTAATGGGAGCGAAAGTTTGTTTCTGAGTGGTTTTGGAATATTTTCGATATAGTATTTCAACGGACTAATAGGTTAGACATTTTCTTATTAAGTTTCGAGCTTGGATATATAATGAGTTTTGGGCCATAATTTAGACAGATTGTTATATGTCCCTTATATTTCTCTAACGGCACACATAATGAATTCTTTTCTATTTTTTAATAATTAATATCGTTGAATAGTTCAAACCTTCTTTTAAAAAAAATAAAAAATAGTTCAAACCTAATAAGACATTTGCGCTATAGATGTAAATGTTGTTCAACTTCACTAGAATTTAAAATACCACATGTTGGATCGGTTTCTTATCAACCATCCACGTGTCTCTGAACTGCTGATGCTGTATTCTCCAACTGTCCACGTGTCCTTGCTATTCCAAAGTACTCTAAACTCAAGGCAAGGTCGGAGAGGCGGGGGTGGCCACCTGCAAAAACTCTCCGATACTTAAGTTAGTAGTCTTTTTTTGATTCAGGGTAGCAAGGAATTAGTTCTATATGAGTATATCTTTATTTCTTGCTCGTAAGCTTTAAAATACTTCTTTTTGTATGCGTACATGCCTCCCTTTGGGAACGCATGGCTCATATATGTATTGTCCTGAGATTGTGAACCATCCGGTTTACAATCTCAGGACTGAGTACCTTTTTCCTCCAGACTTTTTCCAGAGCTCACGGGCCGAGATAACCGCGATCTCCCCTGTACCGATGTAGCCTGGTTTCCGCCGTCTCTTATGGCTTGAGTCTGTCAGGGGCGAGATTTGGACAAATCGCCGTTCTGTCAGTACGGCTTGCCCCCTACGCACCTCTACTCAGAATCGCATTAAATGTTCTATCTGGGTCTAGAGCTGTGAGTTGTTTTCCATTATATTCTGGTGAAAGACCCTTGAGGCTTCCGACCTCCCAGCTATCGAGGTAAGAATCGGACTGGGCCGAGTCCATCCAGGGTCTGGGATGGGCTCGACCCTAACCTCGGACAGCCCAATGGCCGATGTGGTATCATGTGCGACTCGCGTGGCCTTTAGTTAGTCACTCTTGACACATGTCGGACAGTGGGCCCTATTCGTGACTTGTTCTGCCACTTAATCATCCACGTGGTGTATGATTTGGGAACGGGTCCCACAACTGCCCCCATTTCCCTACTTGATGGATTCATATCCGTCAAGTGGGGAAATCGTTTTTCTGTTCTTCCAATTTGGGGGATGCACGTGGCTCCCCCTTGCCGACGTAGATGCACACCATCCCATGTCACGAAATTTTTTAAATTCCGAAGTTCCGACTGTTCGGTCTCCTTTGCTCTTCACTTTTCCAGAAAAACTCTTCGGCTCCCCTTTATAAAAGCCACACTTACGCTCATTTGCTACTTTACTAAAATCTTCAATTATTCTAGCCTCTTACAATCCTAGGGTTTTCGAATTCCCCCTTTCAAGAGACTTTTGCACTTTTGATCGTATCTAGAATAATGGCCTCGAGCCAAGATCAGGAATTACGCCCCATCGTGGATTCGGAGTTGGATTCACTAAGGAGACAGCTCTGCCTCCCCAGTGGAGTGACACTGCAAAGTGTCGAAAGCCCTACGGATTGGTATCTTCGTCCCTCTGCCCCTGAGGGCTCTATTATCTTGGGCAGAAAACATCTGGAATGGCTACAATTCCCTCTTTTTCCTCTGATCTACCAATTCTTCGCTTTGACGGGGTTCCATCCGATGCAGTTGAACACAAACAGGGTCATGATTCTGTAGGGCTTTCTTCCCTGTCAGTTCTCTATAACCTGCATATCGACCTGGAGGTGGTCTTTTATGCTTACAAACTCACCCTCATCCCCAAAAAGAGTTCCTACCCGAACTTTTACCTCCAACCGCTCCTGGGATGTCACATCTTCTGGGGCCTACTGAGGTCAGATAAGCAATAGGACTCCCACGCTAGACTATACGCCGTTGGAGGGGCGTGGTGCTCCCCTTGGAAGAATGGGGAGCATTTCCATATTCCTTCAGTTTTCTTGCAGAGTAAGTACTAGATTGTGGTTTTCGGGTCTGTGTTCTCCTCATCTATTATTGCTCACGTTATTTTGTCTTGTGTAGCCTCTGCAGAAGAAAACAGGTTCGAGCCGCATTTGTCAGCGGGGTGGCTAAAAGGCCTGGAAGGGATTGTTATCTTCAGATCTCCTGGGGATTGCCGGCACATCCAGGCCGCCTCAACCCTCAGGTGATGAATATAATGCCCAGGATGGTCTCATACCTTCCCTTCCGCCTGGACACCTGGGTCATCACAAAGCACCTGCGAAGCCGACTTGATGCCTTTGCCCTGTACTGATTCCGCCGTGACGAGCACGATTGAATCGCCATGGTGGGTCGTCAGGTTACGGCCTCAAGCCAGTTAGCAGGCTCCAACGACCTAGTGGGGCCGACTAGCCACGAGCTCGAGGAGACCGTGAGGTTCGTGGCTGAGAAGTGCGTCAGGCTCCGTAGGGAGGAAACTGCCGCCCCCAAGAGGGCTAAGGGTGGGTTCATTTCTGCATCCTTGAGTTTCGTGGATCAAATCATGGCCGTGATCTAAACTTGTTGCTTATTCTTTGCAGGTTCTGAGACGGGCCCATCGGCAGACCCCTCCCCCATCAAGGGGGGAGCCACGGGACAAAAGGCTCGCCCAAGATGCCCGCTGGCCGGCATCTCGTGGTGCCTTTGGAAGATGAAGCGCCCGCGGTCCCCGGCTCCGATGCAGGCAGACCTCCATCCGGGGGAACGTCTGTCACAAGGGCCGTATACGGCGAGAGGATGCCCCTGAGTCTTCCTGGGGGATCTGCTGCACCAACCTCATCCACCCCTGACTCCGGTTCGAAATCGGGCGCTACCTGCCTCGGTGGGGAGATCACTGAGCTCAGTGGAGGGGCTCTGAGGTTGAAATCTCGACTGTCTTCCCCTCCCTTGGTCCCAATAAAGTGACGCCATGAGGTTCGCTCATCCAGAGAAGAAGAGGGCCGAGCGGAGAAGAGGGGCAAGGTTGCCCCCTTGTCTGACAGTGATGACGACGGGGCTACACTGACCCTTCTAAGGAGAAGAAGGACCGTACGCAGTGGCCCGTCAAGAGGAGACGCATCACCTCTCGTCGTGGCCGACGACACTCTCAGTGGCGCCCAGCTTTCCTCCGTCCCTACTGCCGCTGCTTCGGGGGCGTGCCCGACTGAGGGAGAGGGTGCCCTCATGGTAAGCGGAGCGGAGCCGCGTTCCGCAGGCGCGGGCAACGCCCAAAAAGAGGGTCCAGCCGCAGAGCCGGAGTTGGAGGCGCTCTTTTTGGAGAACGTCGAGCTTGTCGCCAGTCGTACCTTCGCGCAGGTTTGGTCTATCCGGTTGCCTCTACGTTTCTAAGCATCCTTGCTAGACGCTGACCCCCTTTTTTTCATTTAACTTGCAGCTGGCCGCCATCCGGTCTTTCTATTCCTCTCGCGTCAGGGATTTGATCGAGGAGCTGAACTCCCGCTCTGCACTGGCCTAGCGCAGCGAGGCCGTCCTTGCCGAGTTGAGGACTGATTTCGATTTATATCGGAGCCTCGATGAGGCGAGGGTCAGCAGCGCGGTGGCTCATTCTCAGAGTGTCGAGAAGACCAGGCGCGAGGAGCTGGCAGTGAGACTGGCCGAGGCGGAGGCAGACAAGCTTGCTCAATCTGAGGCCACCAGACTGGCTTAAGACGAGCTAAGGGTCAAGGAGCAAGAACTACAGAGCTCAGGGGCAGAGATGGGATTGGCTTTCATCGCTCGCGACAGTGCTGTCGATAACGCCAAAGAAGCGAGGAAAGCCGAGGCGAAAGCCAAGCTTGAGGCCCACTCCCTGCAATGCAGGCTTGATCGGTCCAACGAGGTAAATCGACATCTCTACTTGGATCACAAAAATCTGATGGGTGCTCATGTAGAGATGTCTCGCAAACATGGCGAGGACCTTGCCAACATTAACACTTTTTTGGTCGACTTATTGCAGCGGCAAGCGGAGCTAAGGCTGGCGGCGCTGAGGGATAGGCTGGCGGACGCGGAGAAGCTAAAAACGAGGTACCAGAGGCAGGTGGATGTCCTTTCTGCGGAAAGTTACAGGTCTGGCTGGGAAAATAGAGAATTCGAAGGCCACGCTGAGGTGGTAACAGCAGACCAGTTTGACGAGCAGAAAGGCGTCGAGAGAGACCACTATTCCGTTAAGTACTACATGCAGCAACTTAAGGATGGGATCAGTATCACGTACCCCGCTGACGAGCTGAAGATGCTTCCTGTGGAAAAGGTTGGGCCCTCTACATCCGCCTCTATTGCTAAAGAGCCTATCCCTGCTTCCGGTCTACCAGATCAAAGCTCAGAAGCCTCTGGCGGTCAGCCTGGTCTTGGGGTCTCAACTGGTGAGGGGTCTGGTGCGGTCATTTTGTCCAGTGATTAATCCGACCCTGGTATGCCACCGTCCACCGGGGCTGGTCCAAGCGCCGGGACTGGCTGCGTTCCCCTGGCCGAAGATAATTAGGGTTCCTAATTTTGTACATTTGTAAAGCTGACCCTCGTTGTAACCCTCTGTATAAATAATAAGAACAGTGCAATTCTCTTTAGTCTATTTTCTTTTTCTTTGTTAACCGTGTCTGGGTAAAGTCAAACCTTGTCGTAGACTATTAGTGAGTCTTCCTCGAGCTATGACTGACAAGATTAGTTCCGGAGATAGGGATGTGAGCTTTGGCTCATCAAGTTTTAAGGAGGTATAACTTCTGTTATGACTTGCTTTGGCAGAGTTTGACCCGCACGTGTGGCTGGACTTCTTCGACCCCAAATGGGACCGTGCTCGGAACCAGCTCTAGGGATTGGTCGACCATTGTTTGGACCCGTCGCTGCAAAGGAGAAGGCATGGGCTCGACTCTTACCGGGAACAAACAGGGCACTACCACTCTGATGTCTCCCTACGAGTCCGTTCACGACCTGCCTCCCATAAATAGGGCTCACGAGCGCGCGCCACTGTTGACCGTGCGCTTTGTACTTTTAGGACATAATAAACAGTTTTTAATCTTAATTTCTGTCCTTACATTTGGTCTAGCATTGGACTACTTCCAACAAGTAGACTCCAAATCCGTTCACATCCTGCCCCTGTGCAATTAAACCATCCCTCGTGTCGAGTCTGCTTTCCTTTAGATCTTCGTATAGCTAAAACGTTCCTTAGGGAGGGTCCACTTCCAACAGGTGGATCCCGACCCTGCTTTCCTTTAGCTCTTCAAATAGCTAAAATGTTCTTTAGGGAGGGTCCACTTCCAACAGGTGGATTCCGACGCTGCTTTCCTTTAGCTCTTTATGTAGCTAAAATGTTCCTTAGGGAGGGTCCACTTTTAACGGGTAGATCCCGACCCAAGCTTTTGGGTTGCGCAGCCCTTTTCTCCTCATACGTTTTCTCGGGTCATCGGCAAGCGTTTTATTGCGCGATGTGGTTCCCATAATACGATCGTTTTGAGGACTACTGGCAAGTTTTTGGTTGCACAGTTCTTCCATCTTCGTACGTTTTCTCGGGTCATCGGCAAGCATTTTATTGCACGATGTGATTCCCATAGTATGATCGTTTTCGAGGTCTGCTGGCAAGTTTTGGCTGCGCAGCTCCTCCTTCTTCGTACGTTTTCTCGGGTCGTCGACAAGTAACGTGATCCCCAAAGTACGACCGCTTTTGAGGTCTGCCGGCAAGTTTTTGGTTGCGCAACTCTTTCCTCTTCGTACATTTTCTCGGGTCATCGACAAGCGACGTGATCCCCAAAGTACGACCATTTTCGAGGTCTGCTGGCAAGTTTTTGGCTGCGCAGCTCTTTCTTCTTCGTACGTTTTCTCGGGTCGTCGACAAGTGATGTGATCCCCATAGTACAATCGTTTTTGAGGTCTGCTGGCAAGTTTTTAGTTGCGCAGCTCTTTCCTCTTCGTACATTTTCTCGGGTCGTCGACAAGCGACGTGATCCCTATAGTACGATTATTTTTAAGGTCTGCTGGCAAGTTTTTGGTTGCGTAGCTCTTTCCCCTTCGTACATTTCTCGGGTCGTCGACAAACGACGTGATCCCCATAGTACGATCGTTTTTGAGGTCTGCTGGCAAGTTTTTGGTTGCGAGCTCTTTCCTCTTCGTACGTTTTCTCGGGTCATCGATAAGCGACGTGATCCCCATAGTACGATCGTTTTTTAGGTATGCTGGCAAGTTTTTGGTTGTGCAGCTCTTTCCTCTTCGTACGTTTTCTCGGGTCGTCGACAAGCAACGTGATCCCCAATAGTACGATCGTTTTTGAGGTCTGCTGGCAAGTTTTTGGTTGCACAGGTCTTTCCTCTTCGTACATTTTCTCGGGTCGTCGACAAGCGACGTGATCCCCATAGTACGATCATTTTTGAGGTCTGCTGGCAAGTTTTTGGTTGTGCAACTCTTTCCTCTTCGTACGTTTTCTCAGATCGTCAACAAGCGATGTGATCCCTATAGTACGGTGGTTGATTGTGCGAATAGTGCATATGGTCCGCAACTGAGACGTGGGGTCTGCCACTGTGGGCGGACCATTTTCTGTAGTAGCCCGGTATGATTTTTTGCCTTTGCAAATAAAACGTGGGGTCTGCCACTGTGGGCAAACCCTTTTCTGTGCGGCAGAAGTCCCGACCTGTTTCGGAATTAAGTTTCTTAATAATATAAGCGTTCACATGGGTCTCACGCGAGAATAGTGCATGGGGTCTGCCACTACGGGCATACCCTTTTTCCATAGCAATCCAAAAGATGAATCCATGCGGCAAAAAAGGAACTTGACCTATTTTGGATTTAAGCTTTTCAATAATATAAGCATTCACATGGTCTTACATCATATGCATGTGCCTTATACGTGATACTTTTTCAAGTGCTGAGCGTTCCATGTGTTCGGCAAATTTTTCCCGGTCTTGAGTTCTTTCAGGATATACGCACCATTGTCGAGCACTTTGATCACCTCATAGGGTCCGATCCAATTGTAGTCCAGTTTCGAGGAATTCCCTATTCTAACTTTCAGGACCCAATCCCCGGCGTTAAATCGTCAGGCACTAACCTTTTTTGCATAGTAGGACCTACCCTACTGGTGGTATGAAGCCAGGTGGACCAGGGCCATGTTTCTCGCTTCTTCCAGGAGGTCTGTATTGCTGCTTAACTGACGTTCGTTTAAGGGGGCATCTTTTACCACTTCGGAGCGGAGGGTCGGGAGGCCGACCTCGATCGGGATCATAGCCTCTGATCCGTAGACCATGGCGAATGGCGTTCTTCCAGTTGACCTCCATTCTGTGGTTCGATGGGCCCACACAATGGTCGGCAGTTCTTCTAACCACTTACTTTTAGCCTCCTGTAAGTTCTTTTTGATGTTGCTGAATATGGCTTTGTTCGTTGCCTCTGCTTGGCCGTTCCCTTGAGGGTAGTTCACGGAAGAGAAACTGAGCCTTATATCATACAGCTCGCACAACTCTTTGAGCTTAGCATTTTGGAACTGTGTGCCATGATCGGC
>JXTB01000240.1:577415-612531 GCA_002914805.1 Parasponia andersonii | reverse complement strand
TTCATTGGGGCGAACCTCTGGCATTTATCACATTTCTTGACGAATCGGGCTACCTCTGCCATCATGTATGGCCAAAAGTATCCGGCCGTTAGAGCTTTGTGGGTGAGGCTGCGTCCGCCAGAGTGGTTGCCATATACTCCCTCATGGATTTCCTCCATCAGTTTTTGCGCTTCGACGGGACCTATACACCGCAGCATCAGACCCATTGTCGATCTCCTGTATAGTTGTTCACCCACCATCGAGTACCTGGCAGCTTTCAATCTGACTCACCTTGCTTCTCGGGGGTCTGTGGGCAGGTTCTCCATCGTCAAATACTGGGTGAGGGGTTTCATCCACCCTTCATCAGCAGCTCCGGTTACAAACACATGGCATGCAGGGGTCTGCAGGGGGTCCTCCATGTTCTCACCTTCTAGGAGAACTTCTGTGCTTCCGGCTATACCCCCAATTGACGCACTCTTAGCTAGCTCATCGGCCCTCTGGTTCATCTCCCTGGGAATCGGCTGAATATCGAAATTGCTAAAGTGAGCTTTTGCCCCCATTACTTTGGAGAAGTACCTATGCAACCTCGGTTCTTTTACTTCGAAGTTTCCTCTGACCTGACCCGCGATCAACTACGAGTCGGTCTTTACTGCGATGTTCTCCACTCCAAAGTGCAGAGCCAGCTCTAGGCCTTGCAGCAGTGCCTCGTACTCCACGTCATTGTTAGTCGCCTGGAAGCCGAGCCTCAATGCCTTCTCAACTCTGAGACCCGTTGGGGTCTGCAAGACTATCCCGATACCTGACCCTGAGGCATTCGTGGATCCGTCGGTGTAGAGCATCCATGCTGAAGGGGAGCAAAGTTGAGACATCTGAGATAGGTCGTGCTACTCGCCGAAGGATTCGATTTCCACCAGAAAATCCACCATGACCTGTCCTTTCTTCGCTGCTCGAGGCTGATACTCGATATCGTATATTCCCAGCTCGATGGCCAACTTGGTCAGTCGTCTCGACAGGTCTGGCTTGGCCAAAATTTACCGGATGGGGAAATCTGTATACACAGTGACCGAGTGTGCTTCAAAGTACTGCCGGAGTTTCTTTTTAGCATTGACCAGAGCGAGGACCAGCTTTTCTGCCACACTATATCGCGTCTCGGCATCCAGGAGCATGCGGCTTATATAAAACACCGGTTTCTGTTTGCTGTCTTCCTCGATGAACAGTACGGCGCTGATCGCTACTTCGGATACTGCTAAATAGGCGTACAGACGCTCCCCCTCTGCTGGGGAAGCCAGGATAGGTGGGTGACTCAAATACAGCTTGAGATCTGTCAGTGCCCTATCCTGTTCCTCCCCCCAGATAACAGTAGAGCTTTTCTTCAAGCATTGGAAGAAAGGCTTGCATCGGTCGGATATCTTGGAGACGAATCGGATGAGAGCGGCTATCTTCCCGGCTAGGCGTTGGACCTCCCGAATGGTCGAGGGTCTCTGCACATTTGCGATCGAGGTCAGCTGGGTCGGGTTTGCCTCAATACCCCTCCTGCTCACGATATGCCCTAGGAATTGACCAGAGGACACCCCAAACGCACATTTCTCGGGATTCAGATGCATCCGATGTTGCCTCAGAATCTGAAAACATTCGTCTAGGTATTTCAGATGGTCTGAATCTTCTCTGTTCTTCACGACCATGTCGTCGATATAGACCTCTATAGTCTTCCCTAGTAGCCTGGCGAACATCTTATTCACGAACCTTTGGTAGGTTGCCCCCGTGTTCTTCAAGCCAAATGGTATATGCCTGTAGCAGTATAGACCACGCTCCGTGATAAAAGCCATGTGGATTTGATCTTCCCCGTACAGGGGGATCTGGTTATACCCAGAGTAAGCATCCAAAAAGCTCATTTTGTTGAATCCCACCGTCGTATCTACCATTTGGTCGATTCTTGGCAAGGGGAAGCTATCCTTTGGGCAGGCTTTATTCAGGTTGGTGAAGTCTATGCAAATATGGTCATCGCCAGTTTTCTTTTTCACCACTACCGGGTTGGAGACCCAACGCGGGTACACGCATTCCCTGATCAGACCGTTCTCCAGCAGCTTCTCCACCTCCTTGTTGATCGCCCTATTTTTCTCTGGTGTGAACCTTCGGGGTTTCTGCCTGACTGAAGGGAAATTGGGGTCTATGTTCAGCCGGTAGCAGGTGTGTGCGGGGTCTATCCCGGGAATGTCGTCGTGGGACCACGCGAAGATGTCCTCATTCCACTTCAAGAATCCCAACATCTCGTTCTTTTGCTTCTCGGGTAATAAGGCCCCGATTAGAACCACCTTCGCAGGTTCTGCCTTTTTCAAAGGGACCGCTACCAGCGCCTCGATCATGGATTCTGGACCGTCATACTCTTCTTTGATTTGCTTCATGTACGCTGGCAGGCGATCCTTTGATTGCTATCTGTCCCCGGTCGCGGCGCTTGCACTCGCGTCGGCTCCCCTCAGGGCGGTTGAAAAACATTTCCTTACGAAGGCCTGGTCTCCCTTGATGTCTATCGTATAGGTACCATCCTTTGATAGACATCTTAAGATCTGGTGGAGGGTGGAAGTGACCCCATGCATGATGTGGATCCATCCCCTTCCCATGATGACGTTAAAGGAGGACTGGTAGTCAATGACTACGAAATCCACGTCCAAGCATCTCTCAGCAACGCAGACATTCAGGGTCACGACGCCCAAGGAGCTGACCTTAGTGCTGTCGAAAGTGAACAACGGCTGATAGGTTGGCTTGAGTGCGCTTCGATCCAGGCCCATATTCTCGAATGTGCTAAGGAACAGGATATCGATGCTGCTTCCACTGTCGACTAGGACCCTTCTGACCAATGCGGAGCCAATCTGCAGTTTAATCATCAAGGGGTCATCGTGAGACAGCGTACCGTAGTCAAATCTTGCTAGGTGAAAACAATGGGGTGGCAGAGATGTGGCTTTCTGCCGTCATCAAATGGTTGACGGAATGGCCCATCCCCCTTAGGCACTTCACCCTTCCTTCTGCTCTTTTGAGGTATTCTTCTTTCTCCTCTTGATACTAGGTCGGCTCTGGCCTGCCTATGATGGTCGGCACTATTCTCAGGGTCTGCTCTCCTGACCCAGAGGCTTGGGTCTGCTTCCCTTTTTCAGGCCTGGTGACATCTTCCTGCGGCTGAGTTCTACCGGTTTTCACGTACTATTTTAACCTACCGGCGTGGATCACCATCATAACCTGTGTGTAAAGGTTGCGGCAGTGGACGGTGTCGTGCCCGAAGTCTTTGTGAAACTGGCAATACTTGTTCCTATTCTCCATATGCTCAGGGATGCCAGATTTGGGCGGGTCTTTGAAAATGCCCCTGTCCTTGTTTTGGAGGTAGATCACGTCGATCGGCGTATTGAGCTCATACTTCGGTAGAAGGTCGTTGGACGTCTTCCTCCTCTTGCCACCTTCTCGACTGCCTCGAATGGGGACTTCCTATTTCAGAGTCGGCCCTTGGTCTGGTGAGGGCCTTTTCACCCCTTGCGGGGTCGAGGTTTGTACGGGCGACGTTGTTATCGCGGCGGAGGTCTTGGGCATCTTCTGGTGGCTTTCCAGCACCCTGAATACCCCTTCCGACTTCGCCTGGATGTCTGCCATATTGTACAGAAGATTCAAAAGGATATGGTCCGATAGCATTGATCCTGGCTGCAGGCTCCTGACGAATGAGCCTGCAGCTTGGACCGAGTCGGCATTATGAACTAGGGACATCACCTCCAGGAAACGTGACAGGTACTCTCTCGGGGACTCATCTGCGGCCTGCTCCAACCGGTCAAGGTCTCGCATGGTTTTTTGCTGTCTCCGGGCACCTACATACTGCTTTAGGAAAAGCTTGCAGAAATCTTCGAATCTGTTTATGGATTTCTCCGGGAGCTGTCTAAACCATAGCAGGGCTGGTCTCGCCAGGGTTGTAGAGAAGACTTTACAGGTCACAGCCTCGTCCCTGGTTTCCAAGGCCATCTTCTGTTGGAAGTGGTATATGTGATCGAGGGGGTCGGTTTTCCCCTCGAACGGTTGGAAGGTCGGGGTCGTGAAGTCTCTCGACCTAGGCTCCATCTGGATCCAGTCAGCAAAGACCGTCTAGTTGATCCCTCGCACAGTTTGCTCTGCCAGATCATCGGGGGTCTGGCTGTGATGGGCCCCGAGTCTCTTACTCAACTCCGCCATCATTTCCTACTTCCAGTCAGGAGGCGTACCTCGTGGGTTTCCATGGCGTCTTCTACCTATCGCCACCCTGGTTTGGAGGGGTCTCGTCTGGCTTTGCCGCACCCCCTGCATGCGCGATCCGGACGGGGCGGGAACTTCCCCTCGCGGTTGGCTTCCGACTCCTTGTTGAACCTCTTCATCAAAATCTTCTCTCTGCTAGCTCTTAGCTTCGCTTGCTAGCAGCCCTTCGAGGCG
This sequence comes from Parasponia andersonii, assembly GCA_002914805.1. Classification (NCBI taxonomy): domain Eukaryota; kingdom Viridiplantae; phylum Streptophyta; class Magnoliopsida; order Rosales; family Cannabaceae; genus Trema; species Trema andersonii. Next base: position 608,115 of record JXTB01000240.1, on the reverse strand, counting down.
GGCATTGTCTCTGCGCACCTCTGCGACTTCGTCCCTTAAACCTATGATGGCCTCGTGGGCCATCTCTGCCTTCCAGTTTGATTCCGTCAGGGTGGTGAGCATCTGATCCAACTTTTGCTCTAGATCTGGTCGTACTTCTCGGGAGCTCCTTTCGACGTCGGGACGTGTGCTCCTGGTTGTCATCCTTGAGGGTGCCATCCGATGTTGTATGGCCTTTTGTTCGAGGAGAGTGCGATCGTGAGTCTCCTACTCTTTTTCTCACGCTCAACCTTTTCCCAAAGACAGCTCCAAACTGTTGTATTGGTTTCTCACCAGCCGTCCACGTATCTCTGAACCACTGATGCTGTATTCTCCAACTGTCCACGTGTCCTTGCTATTCCAAAATGCTCTGAACTCCAGGCAGAGTCGGAGAGGCGGGGGTGACCACCTGCAAAGACTCTCCGATGCTTAAGTCAGTAGTCTTTTTTTTTTATTCAGGGTAGCAAGGAATTAGTTCTATATGAGTATATCTTTGTTTCTTGCTCGTAAGCTTTAAAATACTTCTTTTTTATATGCGTACATGCCTCCCTTTGGGAACGCATGGCTCATATATGTATAATTCTGAGATTGTGAACCATCCGGTTTACAATCTCAGGACTGAGTACCTTTTTTCCTTCAGACTTTTTTCAGAGATTATCGTGATCTCCCATGTACCACTGTAGCCTGGTTTCTGCCGTCTCTTATGGCTCGATTCTATCAGGGGCGAGATTTGGATAAATCGTCGTTTTGTCAGGACAGCTTGCCTCCTGTGCACACCTACTCAGGATCGCATTAAATGCTCTGTCTGGGTCTGGAGCTGTGAGTTACTTTCCATTGTATTCTGGTAGAAGACCCTTGGGGTTTCCGACCCCCCAGCTGTCGAGGTAAGAATCGGACTGGGCCGAGTCCATCCAGGGTCTGGGATGGGCTCGGCCCTAAGCTCGGACAGCCCAATAGCCGATGTGGTATCATGTGCGACTCACGTGGTCTTTAACTAGTCACTCTTGACACATGTCGGACAGTGGGCCATACTCGTGACTTGTTCTGCCACTTAATCGTCCACGTGGTGTATGATTTGGGAACGGGTCCCACACCACATATAATCTTCATAAAAAATTTAAAAAATGACTAGAATAACTAGAGAATTAGAGATGTAATGACGTAATGCTGTAATAACAAGATAATCAAACCAATTTTGATACAGGATACAGCACCGCATCTTTTTTTTTTTTTTTTCCCTTTCGGTGTGGTGCCAAGCCACAGTGTGAACATCTCGGAGAACTATTATAAATGGCAGTTCTAAAATTTAAATTTTGTCAAATATAGCAACTAACTAAATAAAATTTAAAATATTAAAGACTTAAAATTAAAGAAATTTCGAAATAATTGAAGACGTTATACATAGCTACATTTCGAATTTCTTCCAGCAGTAATGAACATTTCGTGTCCGAAAAACAAATGCGGAATACAAATCAAAAGATAAAAAATAATTACATATGTATGTTAGTTTTATTTTTTATTTTTAAAAATATAATTTAACTAAAGAACTTTATTTATTATCAATTAAAAAAAAATATTTATTATCATTCAATCCTCGCCTATCTACCTAATCAGACATAATAAATTTTCGCTTCAAACTAGATCCATACTCTCACTTGAGTCAGTTCGCACGTACATGTTAGCTTAGCCCGACTCGATCCCACGTTACTGTATCTTTATATAATAGAATAATGCCTATGGAAAAAAAAAAAAAAAAAAAGAACAGAAAAACATGAGTCAATTTTTATTTTTTGTTTTGCAAACAAATATTACTCTATAATCTGCACGCTTTCCCATGTTGGGGTCATGTTAGGTCTGCTGGCTGTTAGATTCGTTTTGACAAACATACAGATAGTGTCAGCTAAAAGAGTAATAATAATTTACTTCTCAACACTAAACCCCTCCGTGGTTGCCACAGCCATCCATGTATTCAGATCCAAATAGAAGCATTTTCAATCATCCGTTTACTATAACTATTAGTCGTGGGAACGTGCCTAAGGCACGTGTACCCGTTGTTTTATTTTGTTTTTTTCTTTTTTCTTTATAAGAAAGAAATTATACTCACGAATTATCAATTAATGCAATATTTTATTCTATATTTGTTTTAAAATATGTTTAATGCCAACAAAAATGCTAAATTATCTAATTTCTTGAAAACGAGTGAATTTTTTCAAAAACAAAAACCTAAAATCAAAGATGAATTTGATTGGAGTAATTGAAATTCTCTTTTTCTTATCAAGTATGAACTAATTTTTTTTCCGGTTCAAACATTCTAAGAATGTATAAGAATAACTTTGTAACACTATTAGACCTCATCTAAAAGTGCTAGCTTAAAGTTATTTTTGGGCTCATAAATCATTATTTGTCTTTAAGCTCATAGGTCATTACTTAAATACCTATAATCTTCTTATAAATTCTCATAATTTTTCTAGAGCATTTTTAATGCAGGACTTAGGGCGTTACAATCTCCCCCATTAAGAGTTTAGAGACTTGGGGCTTTACAATAGTTTAGAGACTTGGGGCTTTATGATCTCTCCTTGTTAAGGGCCTAACATTATATGGGACTTAGGGCGTTACAATCTCCTCTCTCTCCCGTTAAGTACTTAGCGTAGTCCTTGCTAAGGAGGTTCACACTCAATAGCCCCTATAGGCGAGGTCCATATTCACTATGATTTTGTCTCGTGGCAACCTTCTAAGACCCACACAAATATAGATTGGATTGGCTCTGAATACAAAATGTAATTTCATTGGGCCTCACCCAAAAATGCTAGCTTGAAGGTATATTTTGGGCTCATAGATCATCACTTAAATACCCATGATCTTCATAGAGTATACCCGATGTGGGACTTAGATGTTACAATCTCCATCCGTTAAGGGCCTAGAGAATTAGGGCATTATATTCTCCCCCGTTACGGGCCTATAAACTTAGGACATCACAAATTTCATGAAAAAAAAAATTCCTCAGAAAAAAAAAACAGATAGACATTATTAAAAGAAGATTAAATATAAAAATGACATAAATATACATATTAGTAGTCCCACACATTTCACATGTTTACCACTAAAGAATAGAAAAACTGAATATGCCAATTACGGTTAGCTCAATTGATCTAGAGTTTGAGAATTGTGTGTGTGAGTTTAGGAGGTCCGGGGTTCAAACTTTGGTAGTGAGAGGTATGTAAGTTATTTTCCTTTATCTTTGTAATAAGTAGTGGTCATTAATTAAGTCATATCTTTTTTTTAAAAAAAAAAAAACAGATATATAAAGTGGATATAATATGAGACCCACTTTTATATTAATTTTCCTATTTTATACAAAGATAACCACAGGAAGCTAAAATAAAAAGAAACAAATCAAAATTCTTTAACAACAAAAAGTTATCTATTAATGTAAATAAGACCAAAAAAGGTGTAAAAAAATATTTTAAAAAGCAAGCAAGCAATTGGAGTTCTAGCTTGTTATTCCTTTTTCTACAATAGTAATAGATTTGCATTAATAAAATTTTTAGCTTGTTATTCCTTTTTCTGTAATAGTAATAGATTTATATTAATAAAATCTTTTGGAGCTAGTCAACCATATGTAATTGCAAACAAATTTGGTCTTGATAAGAAAAAAATTAATAATAATTTATTGATAATAAATAGGTCAAATATTAGAGTATTGTTATAGGCATTAACGATATCCAATACCACAATGACGTGTAGTTAATTATAATTAATAAACGGGATCCATATAGATCCCACATTGAGTCTTATTATTATTAACTAGTTACAGACTGACAGTGTTGATACCATATGATACTATGATATCACGATATCACAATATCACAATGATGTGTAGTTGATTATAATTAATAAATAGGATCCATATGGATCCCACATTGAGTCTTATTATTATTAACTAGTTGCAGACTGACGGTGTTGACACCATATGATGCTATGATATCATAATATCACAATACCACAATGACGTGTAGTTAATTATAATTAATAAATATGCTCTATGTAGATCCCCTTAAATCTTATTATTATTAACCAGTAGACTAACACATTATGTGATGTTGACACCGTATGATATCTCGTAGCGTCAGTCCAAATATTAAAGCTCACTATTTTGATATTACACAACACGTGTCAAGGTGATCAGAACACTATTCCATGTTAATATACTCGTAAGTGTTTGAAACCATTCCTCTCTCTACATATATAATATGTATACAAACCTGTTTGGTCTAATATTTCTTTTAAATAAGCCAAAAAAAAAAAAAACTAAATAGCACGAGTTGTAGAGATCAACGAGCTTAAAACATCTCTAAAATAAAGTGCTAAAAAATGGTTAAAATGGTGTGCCAATGTTGTATTTGAATAACATTGAAAATGACTTACTAAATTTAAAACACACTTTTTAAGATGTACTCTGATAGATGCATGCTAAAAAATAAAAAAAATTGCTCTTTTGTATTTTGGCACTATTTTTATTTACAATTCTACTTTCCTTCTATTATTAATTCCTATTATTATACATTTTTGGAACAAACACTCATATTCTATTTAAATGAGCAAATAACTAATACAATCTGGAAGGAAAAAAAAAAAAAAACGAGTAACTTGTTGATTGTGATCATACAAGGAGATTTTGATGAATCCTCATCTGCTTCTAGGATCTTGATTAAGGCTCAACCATACCTTGTAAATTAATACGTCTTGATCAAGTGTAAATGATTGTCCATGCTTTCCTTCAACTTGTGATTCTTCTTCTTTTTTTTTTTTTTTTTTTNTTTTGTTTGCAAAAATGTGTATAAAAAAGAAGTTGCGGAAACTATAATTTATGGACTTTAGGGAGTAATGTTGTGAACAAAATTTAATGAATAAAAAGGATAAGAAAATAATATACATTATTGAATTGGCCACATTATAAAATTTATACATTTCAATTTAATATAATAGAAATATTGTTAAAATTCAGACAAAAAAAAATTTAAATTAGCCGCATTGTAAATAATGACCACATCTTAAATTGAATAAATGCTACATGCTAATGTTGTAAAATCTAATACATAGTAATGACAAAATTACAAACATGAACGGTTAACCACGTTAATAATGGAATTATTGTAAATTTTAGAATGTATTATACCTTGTGCTATATTTAACACAAGAAATGGAATGTGCTAAAAGAGTATTGTTATATTTGACATACCACTAGAGACATTTTTTCCTTTGAAATGCTAAAATTTAACATTGAGATATTGGAGATGCTCTAACCTTTCATTCCAAAATACACCAAACGCATTAATGTGGAAACCAATAAAGATGCTCTATTCAAGCAAAATAAATAAATAAAAACATTTTTATTTATTTATTTTGCTTGAATCATCTCACGTAACAGGATAATCTAGTAACGCATTGCTACATAAGAAAACATGTCAAGTCCCTCTTCACTAATAGAGATGAAAACCATTATAACAGTATTATTCAACACCAGATTACCAAAATATTATATGTAAAAACAACTGAAAAATAAAAGAGATCTCAAACTGACGTAAATTAAACACAAATAACTAAATAAATGAGGCTTTGAAAAGATAACAGACACGGAGGAAGGAACCCTCCTCGTCCATGACACCGTACACGAATAATGAATATTCATTTTAAAGTCCCAAAGAAAGAAAAGAACCATATAACAGAACGACAAACGCGCTAACATCTAGAATACAATTAAAGACAGATCTGTATATATATATTATCGACAATATAGTGAACGTGACATGCAACCATACAACAGAGATGGGCCACCTGCGGTGGGTGGCCTAGTCCTACCGCCTTTGATTTAGCATTATGCTCAAGTGAGTACCCATTAAATTGTCGGCAACAACAGACCTATGATTTGTATCTATTTTCTTGGCAGATTTTCCCAGTCAAAATTTTTGGTTATGGGGGTGGTAAAAGGTCTAAGACAATGGACGGACTGAGGGAAAAGAATAAAAGAAAAAAAAAATGAAAGAGATTCAACTCGGCTTTTTTTTTTTTTTTTTTTTCATTGCTCCAGTTCAAGGCCAACACTGTTCCCTTACATTTTTTTTCTTTTTCTTGTGAAGTAGACGTGAATTACATCCAACCAAACTCCCCCAATATAAGATATGTACAAAACACCCCTGAAGAAAAAGTCAAAAAAGACCTACTTGTGCAGCTGTGCTGCGCCATCCGGATATCTAATCTAAGGATAAAAGAAAAGAATTCAACTTTAACAAAAGTAAAGGGTACCTCGCTTGGTTGCTTGGTTGTTTCTTCGTGCTTTTACTACTTCCACTAGTATTCTCTCCTTTTTTTTTTTTTTTTAATTATTATCCTCATTATGATTCTTCTTCATAAATCTTGTTCAAGTCCAGTTGGAATTACTGGGTTTCTCTTGGTTGTGGGCACCTCTTTACGCCTCTTCAAAACCATAGATTCCCCGGTATGTAGCTCCAACATTTTTTACAACCCCACTTGCTCCAAAAATAAGAACCAACACAAATATCTACACTGGACTTCTATACCTGAAAGTGGAAACCAAAACACTAATTTTATTCTTCGACTTGGCTATGCTACAATTAGGAATATCGATTAAAGTCTAAACAAATTTGAACCAAAACTTTAATATAATCCCATTGGAACCTAGGCACGGCAATATGTGGGGGAATTCTTTAAGTGACAAAACAAAAAAAAGGGTGGTTGTAGAATAAAGCACTAAAGCAAGTAGCACGACCCAAAATTGCTATAAACATAGATTTTAAACAAAGCTACGGCTCTCAATTTGCATGAAGAATAAACAAAAGCACATTCACATTTTGTGCCTCATGATAAAAGAACTAGCAAGACTATTTTCACTGAGGTAAAATTTTCAAATATTCTAGCATCAGAGCATTCATTGAATGCAATCATATTTACAAGAAAATTGGGCGAGAAAAACTCGAAATTCGTTTTGAAAATTTTCTTGCTTGGAAAAGTTTGATCCAATTTGTTCCTTAAGATAACGGGTTTGCCACAATTCCTTCAAAATGTAGGCTTGGTAAAAATTAAGAATCCCTGTCAATCTGTCACGTACAAAAATTCGGCCTTTACTAAACTAACACAAGTTGCCCTTTCACTTCTCAAATACTACACTGCATGATTTTGTACTATCAAATGGTTCGCAAAACAAAACCCCGATAAGGCATGAAATATATGAACAAATTCTCTCAGCAAAAAATTGTACAAAATTCAAAAACAGATACTAACACTATAAAAAACAGTCAAAAGACTATCAAATTCAAATCCAGATTCATGTGTCTTAACTAAGATCTATCATCTCTAAAACAATAATTCCATTTTGCTATGCTAGATAACACAAACCACAGTTTATACTACAATATTATTAAACCCTTTTCACCACATTTCCATACTGACAGCTCCAACAAACCAAAATCCAAAAAGAAGACAAGAAAAACAAAATGCAGCATAGAAAAGATTCACTAACCAGTTTTGCCGGAGAGAAATTCAATCCCGGAAAATGACCTTCTTGGCGATATCCATCAAGGGTCTCAAGCATTCAGGCGAGAATTTACGGGCAAACAAGTAGGATTCAGAGTGATTCGACTGCCGAAGACGATGAATCAGCACCGGCGAAATCTCCGCCGGCCCGTAAGTGTAAGGGTGGCCGTTCGTCGTTCCGGTCCAATTGACCCGAGTCAATGTGTATTGAGTACAACCATTCGGATCCGCCATTGACAAAAGGGTCGGAAAATAGTGCTCCTCCGGATAACATTCGCCTTCCTTATGGCACGGCGTTCTAAATTTCCTCCATAGCGTCCTATCCTTGACCACAACCCGAGCGTGCCGGCGCGTCAGCACAAAGAATTGCGATCCGACCCGGAATTGCTCGAAGGACACTTCCGGCATCATCGAAAATCTTCCTCTAGCCGTATACCTCTTCCATAGATTGCGAGACTTGGAGAGTATCTCGATGAAGCTCTTGTACCTGGCGCGGACGCCGAGCCGAGTCAACTCAGTGTCGGAATCGGCCACCGGCGACGACAAATCGAACGACCTGGAGACCAGAAGGGAATGGTAAACGTATCTGAACGAGTGGAGCGGCACACAGTACTGAGACAACACGGCGAAGAAGGCGTTGGCGGGGTCATCGATGATGGCGGTCGCGAGTAGGCGGCGCGTGGCGGAGATTAGAGTGGCTGAGGCGCGGTAGGTCCGCTTGGCGGCGATGAAGCGGTCCTCGAAGACGCCGTGGGGGTGCGTGATGTTGACAGCCGGATCGGCGTGCACGTAGATGTTGCAGAGTTTGGAATTTCCTTTGAAGAAGCGTTCCCATAGCGGAGCGAAGTGGAGGTCCGAATTTGTGAGAAATAGAAAAGCGATCTTGAGCTTGGGGTTGGAACCCGTGGAGAGGTGGGAGTTAATGGCGGAGGAGGAGGAGGACCCGGAAGCCCGGTCGAAGAGAGCGAGGTCATCGAGTTCGTCGGAGGGAGAGATCAAGACGGAGGACTGGTGCTGCTGAAGCGGGGAGAGGAAGCGAGGGGCCAAGAGGAAGAGGATTGGGAGAGAGAGCAAGAGAGAGAAGGAGAGAACGAATGGGGTCGAGAACATTGAGCCCGAAGCGACGGTTCTCGACGCCCAGGCGGCGAATGGGCATGTGGGTTTCACGAATCCGAGCCTGAATCTGTGCACCACGGCGGCGGCGGTGTGCGATGGGTCTGGAATGGTGAAAGACTGAGGGGGGAATAGATTGGGTTTGTTTGGATCGAGGGAAAATGGAGGAATGAATAAATGAGAATTGAATGGCAAAGGAGAGAAAAACAGGGAGAGAGAGAGTGACAGGGAGATGAAGATTTCGGTCTTCGGAGGAAGATGGATGGTAATGAATGCCGATACCGATAGGGATTTGGGATGGATCTCTCTCTATCTGGTGCTATAGGAATTTTGCCGATATACATGACGGCGTAATTATAAGTGGAGTTTTTTATTTTTAATAGAGAGAGTAAAAACAAATGGTTTAATTCACTTAAATTTTAAAAAACCTTTACCTTCTTCATATACATATATACACCGTGTTTTCTTGTAAAATCATATATCAACGTATTTTAAGTATTTAAATTTGAATATTCTGTGTTAAAATTCATCAATAAATTTCTTATTAAACAAGTAATCTAAATTGAGAATATTTTATTTTTATTAAATAATATAAAAATTTATTAAAATTAATTTTAAAAAATTAATATAAATCATTTAGTTTGTATATAGAAAATATAATTTTATATATATCCAAAATATAGAAATATAATTTTTTACAGAACAAAAAATAAGATTAAAATTATAAAATGTCCTACCTCAAAATATTTTTTTGCAATTATTTCACGCACCTTCTTTTTGTTTTCTCTCTTGATTTTTATCTTACGGAGAAGGAGATGCTCTCCACATATTTTTCACATACTTTTACAAGTCATATCTAGCTTGTAGAATAAACTATATGTCTATCAATAAAGTTGTTACTTATGATGCAAGCTCTTATTATGAGATAGTCAATGGTTACTCTTGTAATTTCATTTTTTACTTTGAGAATAGCTTAAACATTTTCTATATTGTTTTTTTATTTTATTATGGGAATTTTTTTTAATTGTACTGCTCATATTATATTGAACAATTTGCTACATTTATATCTCGTTGCCGTATCAATAAAATCCCATTAGCTATAAATAAGACCAACAAAATAACTTTTTAAACTAGAGAGAGAAATAGGACATCTCATGTTGGTTCTTCAACCTATCATCTACAACTTGACTTTAGATCAAGAAATAGTTAGACGTCCCTATATTTTGTTTTTTTTTAATCAATATTTAACTATCTACTCAACTATTTTGTTTAAGGGAGTGTTACTGTCAATGTAAAGCTAGAAAAGGGGGTATACAATTAGTTCATAAGTTTGTCCAATTTAATCTTTTTGCTATTAATATGTGTCGATTTTGTCCATATTTTATATTGATTATCCACATGATTTTGTTAGTTTTCTTGGTATTTTCATATTAGCTATCTTTATTTTTGTATTTTAAGTTAATTTTGAGAAAAAGAAGCAAAATGAAGCTAGAACGAATCAAAATGGAGCAAAGATGGAAGAAATATGCAAACAAGGAGTTCAAGGGGTCTAGAGCCGCAATATTGGTCCTCTGGAACGGCATGATACACCCTGCTTATTTGGCTCCTTAAAATATAAATATTATTACTCTATGGTTCTAAGATTCTTTATATATACTATTCACCTAAGAGGATGAGGGAAGACCCTAAAATATAGTGGACACTTCTAGAATGATCAAGAGAAATCTTGGCCATGCTAGAAGACTATAGTTTGCGCTACTAAATCCTAGAAGGCTCTAAATAAGACCGGATGATGCTAGACAGATTGAGATGATCCTAGAAGCTCCTATATTGACTTAGAAAAGCCAAGATAATAGGTGAACCTCCTAAAAGAATCTAGGTCATGTTTGTTCTAGATTTCTCTATGTAAATATCTTTGTAGATATTACTATTTTATTTGAGAAGATTCTAGACTCTTTATAAGATCATGCCACTTGGCACAATCATAATCCTTAGTTGATTTAGACTTTACCTATATAAAGGACCCCATAGGTTTATTTGTACATAAGTCTCGTTTTTAAGAGTTGTAAGCATTCTAAGAGTAGTACAAAGCTTTCATTTACTTAAACTCTTTTATTTTTTGCTATTTTATCTCATAGCTTACTATTAAGTTCTTTTCTTGAGTATTGATAGGCTAACTTAGTACGACAAACTGTACTAAATACTACACGATTGTCTAGTTTGAGTCTAGGGTCATAATAAGTAGCTTCAAGTTTTCTGGAAGTTTGGAAGAGAAATGAGAAAAAATAAATAGTTTGGTGCCATACACTAAGCTTCTGGAAAGTTGGAATGATTTGGGCAGGAAGTCAATGCTAGGGCACCAATTCTAAAGCATTGTAGTGTCCATAATGCAGATTTTTGTTGTTTTTAGGTTTTTAAACCTAATTAGACTTTGAATTATTTTGGGTTTGAGCCTGTAAGCTTCTTAGGACGGCTCGTTTATAAATAAAAGCTTATAGGTTAGAGTCAATATTGATTAGACTCAATTTACTCAAGAGACTTAGAGAGAAATGATTTGGAGACAATAAGGAGCTTCAATTAGGGATTTCACTAGCAACCTTCACTCAATTCTGTAAATCTCTTTTTATCTTTTTTTCATTTTAATTCATTTTCTTAGCATGTTGATTTGTTTGATTATTCCTATGAATATGCTAGGTTATATTTTAGTTGGTTAAGGGATATTTAAAAGCCATAGGCATGATGCATAATTGCTATGTGTGATTTCAATATATTAGCTATTTCATTCATAGTCGTTATGTTTTTTAGTTCAAATTTGACTTATAATTAATATATTAATTTATTTAGATAGCGACTTTATCAATAAATGATTTTATAGCTAGGATTTGAATTGATATTTATCATAGTTAAACTAATAAGTAGCGAATATGTGAGTGATATATACATTTACCATATTAGTCATATAGAAGAATATATCCTAGGTTGTGATTTGTATTTTCATGATTAAGAATCTAGATTAATCAATCTGTCAGTTTAATGCTTTAGTTAGGTTAGTCCTAGAGCATTTGCTTAAGCAATCTAATTGAAAGATGTTGACTACGGGGTGTATCTAGGTAATATATAATCTAAAGAGAGATAAGATAGTAATACATTTGTAAGCTATCTAGAATTAATAGCTTTGAAGAATAGTTAATAGTTGGGATCTATAGTTAATTGGAATCTGTGACTAGTAATGGAGAATAGTTTTTAACTAAGGTTTTATCTATTGAGTCTAATTTATTTTTCTTTTATATTTTCTTTAGTTATAGTTTAATTAGTCTTAAAATTCCAAAACCTCCATTCATTAATAGTAATTTAGGTTAACTCAATAATAATATAAGTTTTTTGTAGGATAGACTTTTTCTTGCCACTGCGCCAATTCACCAAGATAGTTAAAGGCATGATAAATTATATTTGGCTACCGGACGACGCACCAAATATTGGCATCATTGTTGAAGAACTAGTTATTATTATTGATCACTTTTCTTTTCTAGATTAATACTAGTTTTTATTTTTTGTTTTCAATTTTCAGATTTTTTTTGTACATTTTAAAAATAGAGATGGCGGCCGAGGATAATATCTTAAAGGAGAATGTTGCACCATTTTAGTTCAACAACCTCTCTGCATTGAGTATCCTTCATTTGATGTAGCTTTCGAGCTAAAATTAGGGATGACCAAGTTTTTGCCAAAATTTCATGGTCACTAAGGAGAGGATGCAAACAAGCACCTCAAAGAATTCCATATCATATACTTGAGTATGAAACCAGCTTGGGTTTTAGAAGATCAATTGAAGTTGTGGACATTCTTTTTTCGCTTTGTTCGACTTAACCAAAGAGTGGCTACATTGTCTTCCATCTATAACGATCAATAGACTATATTCTTAGAAAAATATTTCTATACGTCGATAGTCACCAAAATCAGGAAGTAGATTTTTAAAATTTAGCAGGATGATAATGAGACTCTTCATGACTACTAGAAGAGATTTAACAAGTTGTCTACTTCTTACTCCAATCATCAGTTAACTAACCAACTCCTCATCTAATGCTTCTATGAAGGTCTTCTTACATAGGATAGGAGTATGGTCGATATGGCTAGTGGGGATGCTTTAGTAGAGAAAACTCTGGTAGAGGCGAGGAAATTACTTTCCAAGATGACCACCAACTCTCAGCATTACAACATACATCAGTCTCACTACGAGCATATAGCTTAAGTGAAAAATTTGGAAGAAAACATGGACTCTTTTACTTCTATTTTAAATCTGTAGTTCGAGAGATGATGAATCTGCATATGGATTTGTGCAACCAGTATACTAAGATTAAAGAGACCATTCGAGTAGAGCAAGTAAATGTTTTACAAGCCTCTCCCAGTCTAAGAATTCCACTTGAAGAGATGATTAAGACTCTCATTGTTAACACACTGCAATTTCAGCAAGAGTCAAGGTCAAATTTTCAATCTCTATAAGAATGGTATAATGAGTTATCCACCACAGTGCAAAAGCTACAAGCTAGACATCCACTTCCACTATCTATTTTGCCGACACAACTAAGTGTAGTAATTGAGGAGAGACTCCCTATGGTAGCTCCAAGTGTCCATTATGAGACAGTATAAGAATTAGTAGATCAGATCAATGTTTGACGCTCAAGGAGGTCTTTGAATGAAAAGCAGATGAGATCATAACTTTGGAGGCTGAAATGTAGTCCATAAAAGTGCCCTCACCTCCCTCAATATTGTCAACCATGAAGGAGTCAAAGCACAAGAATGGAGTCATGGAAGAACTACACATGACTCAAAGTAATATCTCGTTCCTCAGTATTGGAAAGTAAGTTCCCTAGTATGTCAAAATTATCACAGAGATGGCTTCTATAGCAACTTCACTTTTAGGGGAGAAGTTAGCGATTTGGTGGGATAATAATGAATGCATTGATAATGATGAAGTGGCCATTCATGGGTTGCTAGAATGAAAGCATATTAATATCGTTCCATATTTTCCACCCATACTATCATCACCATATGCCACTATCCATAGATGTGTGTCAATAATGAAGTTCTTGTATCAAGGCAACCATATGAAGAGGAGTCTGGTTAGAAAGATGAGTTGGAATTCTAGGAATTATGCCCAAGCTTAAGGGCTTTTACAACCCACCATATATTATGTTATTTGACACACATTATGGGAGGTAGCCACTATTTAAAGAGCCATTATATCTAATTGACATTGTGAGATCGAGAGATTAATAAAAGTCGACCCAATAAAGGGATGTGAAAAGCATATTTTAATCAGATTTTCATTTTCTATATCTTACTCTCTTTTATTTTATTTTTGGGTTTTGTTTTATTTTCTTTAGTTGGTTATTTTTCTTTTCATTTTTTGTCATACTTATTCTTTGCATTAGAGTCTGTATTACATTAAATAAAATGTAGGGTTTAAGTATGAGGGAAGAATTTAAGATTTTTATTTGTTGTCTTAGGATGTTTGTTTTTATTTAGGCTTTTACTTTTGTTTATTTTTTTGGGTAAATTTTTCGTTTCAAGATTCGTTGTAGGGACCCTTCTAGCTTCAATGAAGAGACTTGAACTTTAAGAGGCCATAACCCTAATCAAAGATGAGCATTGTTGAAACTTTTTAAAGCTATTTTTGAGTTAACATGTTTAGAGGATAGCTAGACTTATGCCTTTTTGCACAATGATCATACTAGTTAGTACAAAGTAAGATATGTTAGAGTAAGTTAGTTTTTGAAGTTTCACCTTGGATACTGCTTAGGTTTTTGTGATAAATATGAAAATTAGAATTTTTTTAGAGGTCTATTGAGGCGAATGACCGATTAAGTATAACCCAAGAAATGATTGAGGCATTAGGTTTTGAGCACCATAACTAAAAAAGCTAGTTCCCTTATTTAATGTCTAAGGATATCTTTGAAGTTAGCTAAGTTGAGCTTATATGTAGATCTTTTTATTTGTTATCCATGCTTATATAATGTTCACCTAGTCTAAACATGTAGTCCTACCCTTTGTTCTAAATGTTGATTAGGATAAGAGACAATAAGAAGGATATGAACAAAAAATTGGGCTAGAAATAGAAAATAAGTGTAGGGATAGATATAAAAGAAGAGAAAAGATAGGGAAAGTTTGAGAAAGAAAATAGAGTTTGATTCATTAGAATTGAGAAATTATAAAGAAATGAGAGTTCAAAAGAAAGAAAAAAAAAAGAAAAGAAAAAACTAAGAAAAAAAATATTTGTATGTGACTCATCTCTGTGAATAATAATCATGTATTCTCTTTGTCCATGTACAACTCTAAATAAATAGGATGGTTTAAAATAAAGAAAAAACCTAACACAAACAAAATTGGCACATGATCATGGTGAATCTAAGAGCTAGAAGGGTGATCATTAAAATTAGAAGAAGTATCAACTCTATGAGATGCTTAGGATAATTTGATATAACCTATCTTTTCTTTCTTGAACTAATATCTATTGGCCCCATTAAAACCTACTTAAAGACCTTTTGATCTCAAGTAATACCTCTAGATATAGTAGAGATGGTATCGGCGAGGAAGCTTATAATATAGTATACTGATTAGTATCAAAGAGATATTCTTTGTGAAATCTGATCGGACTACTTTTTGAAACATATTTAGATTTATTAACTGCTAGTAATGGTTATCATACACTCATATAATTATAGCTATTTGAAGGATGTGTTAGCTTTGAAATAGTTTAGGAATTGATGTGATGTTTATTTGAGAGATGGGGCTATACATGTTTATGGTTCTCTAAGATGAAAAGTTGGAAGTTAGTAAGGCAGAGTTAAGTTAAGCTAAATTTGATTTTATTTGCTTGAGGACTAGCAAAGTTAAAGTATGAGAGGATTTGATAGGTATCGATTTTGTCCATATTTTATACTGAATTTCTACATGGTTTTGTTAGTTTTCTTGGTATTTTCGTGTTACTTATTTTTACTTTTGTGCTCTAGGTGAATTTTGAGAAAAATGAGCAAAATAGAGTTAGAATGAGTCCGTATGGTACCTCTATTACTACGAAAGGTCATTCAAAGCAAACAATGAAATAGATAAAAATATATAATTAACCCAAATTATATCTTTGGGATAATTCAAAGACAAGCTAGCTAAAGGTCTCTAGAAATAAATTGATAAGGAGTACAATTAGCTACACTATCTATAAGACATTTCATCAGAATAAATAAAAATGCATACAAAATAAGAAGAAAATCTAATTTGAGTATCTAAACCACCCTCAATATATATCATTCCACAAAAAGAAATCTTGAAGCCAATGTGATCTCAAATAATAGACCTTCACAGAGAGCTACTACCAGCCCCTCATGATCTCTTAAAATAACATATAAACCCAACAAATCCATCTTTAGTTCCCATAGAGTTATCTGAGTTCATTTTAATAAGATTGAAAAGTGTAGTTATCTATCTAATAGCCAAAGATGAACAAGAAGACTATCACTACATGGACATCCTTAAAGGCTTGATACTTATTAAAGAAGGTCTTAGCATAAAAAACATATAGTTCAGGGTCTTGTTAAACATCACTACACACAATATAGATCTTTTTATTCCATAGATACAAGAGTAAAATGCAAATCTTCTCAAGTACCTTAAAAGAGATAGTCAAACAAATTCTAATCTTCTTAAGCACTCATAAACATGACCACAAATTATCGGTTTAATGACATCCTTGTATCATGCCTTCTTCTACTCCATTTGAATTAGTACATGAAAATAGAGCATAAGAACTAGATTCTGCCATTCTAAAATTATACCAAAATTGGATAGTCATCTTGCTCTGAATTAAATTAGAGGATGATGGAAAAGCTTCTTGAAATATCAACCAAATGAGCAACTGGATCTTTAGAGGAAATATTAATTTCTAGAGTATCTTCCACTATTTGTAGGAAGAGTTGAAGCTAGAACCTATAGTATTGAGATACTCTCGAAGAAGTATGCTATATCCATTATGAATAAAATAGTCACCTATGATTTTATAATGTCAAATAATGTTTCAGGCCTAATTATAATGCTCAATGGAATGGTCATTATAACTTTTTTATTGATTAGAAAAAGAGTTTACTCATCTTACACTCATCACAAAGACCTTGCTCCAAAAACAAGTCCTTAACCCATATATTCTCATATGAGCTATAGCTAATTTGGTCAAACATTGCTGGTCTCTACAGCTAACAATTTGTAAAGGCTCTTTCCTTCTTGTCATTCCTAATTATCTTCCTAGCCTATTTCCTTATCTGTTCTTATCCCCATATTATACTTTTCCATATATAGGATGAGCTAGTTTTGTCTCTTGCCTCTGGGAACTTACCACCCTCGTAGTATTTAACTTTCTAAATAAATATAGCTAAAGAGGATTGCTCTATTAAGATTCACCCTACTTGTTAAGCTCTCAGCGACTGATTAAACATGCCCAAATCTCTGAAACCTAAGCCATATAACAACTTAGGAAGACAAACCTTATTCCATCTAATCTAAGAAGTAATTTTATAGTTACTGTGACTCGAACCCTACTAAAACTAGAGCATAATTGATTTTAGTTTCTTATAAAAGAAATATGATGGAACTTTAAACTCGACTATATCCATGTGTACAAGACTTAATATATGTTTTGTAGTAGGAATGTGTTGCTAATAGATTTCAATTTAAACCAAGATTGAATCATTAGGATATAATCAAAATATATTCTTAAGTATCTTTTAAGAACAAGAAATTGTATACTTATGTATTCTAGAGGATATTTTATTCCTATAAGGTATATGAATTCTAATTTTTACTTAGATTCAAACTTTAGAAAGTCAATCTTAGCTTTAATTTTTTACTTTAAATGCCAGAGCTATAATATCGAGGAGCAAAATTAATTTTGTTTTGCTAATTTTACCACCAAAGTTGAATATTTAGTTGCTTGTAAAATCGTTAAAGAAGTTGTATGGCTCTTGAAATTCTTATTGAATTTACAAGTGGTTCTTACTACTAGTCAACCTATTACTTTCTATTATAATAATAATGAAGCATTAACAATATGAAAGAACCTGAAAGCTATAAGAGAGCAAAATATATTGAGAGTAAGTATCAAATTATCATAGACTATGTTGATCATAGGATGTGATAATATACAAGATAGCATTGGAATGTAACCTATTGGATCCATTTACTAAAGTACTATATGGCAAGAACTTCGAGGGTCATTTTTTATATTTATGAATGTAATTAATGTAATAATTTACTTTTGTGAGAGTAAGAGTTCGTTAGGAAATATGCTCAAACTTCGTTTTATTACAATTTCATTGAATATTTGATATTTAGTATTGTTAGATATAATTCTTCATGCATGTTTGTGGTAAAGTTTAATGATTGTTTAGTGAGTGTCAAAGTATACTTGATTTATCATCAATTAAAGAAATTATACAATTAAAACTATTTACTTATTTGAGATATAATTTCTTAATGATATTTTTAGCTAATCCTCCACAATCGATGAGAAAAGTTGGACACTTTTCTTATATAATACTTGTGGAGCTTTACACTTTATGGTGCCTTGAACTATAGAAATATCACTTTATATGAAAGCTCTAATGTATGTTAAATTTATTGAATAAGATCACTTGAAATATTATTCTTGATATAAGTACTATGAACAAAAACTTATTCTCAAACTTAAAGACAATTAGGGTATATCTCTCTCAATATTGAAATTGGTAATGAACTCGAGTTCATATTTGTATTATTGATTACGATTTAGAATCCAATATTTTGGTAATTTAAAATTATGTGTATTAAGAACATATGCACATAGATACATACCATAACTCTATTAAGATAGAGATTTAAGTATTATCTTATGTAACTATGAGTATTTAGATAATTAAATCTTGGTTGAGTAATCAATAAATAGTTTTATTGATTAATATTTTTAGAAATGTCTCGTTACCTATTATACATAGTTTTGTCTCAAGAAAATTGAAAGATTTAATTAGAGGAGAAAAATGATATTTTTGGATGTATAAAATTAATTGTTAAGATTCTTGTAATTTTATTTATTCAAGGGTTCAATTTGGACTCTTTAGGAAATAAGTCTATTACTAGTAGAACAATATCATTTGTACTAATAATTAATTAGAATTCGACATTGTCAATCGGAGTTTAAATTAAATAAGTCTATTTGGATACCCAACGTATACCAAATAACTTAAACTGTATAAGTGAGCCCAACAGTTGTGTTCAATCTAAAGGAATAAGTACGAAATGTCAACACAAGTAATCTAGGCCCTTAAGGTTAGGTCTGAAATTATTTTTAAAAAATAAAAAAAAATTCCTTCATAATTGGTTTATTAAATAATCTCAAGTAAAGTACAAAATTTATGTTTAATTATAGATTAAAAATCCAAAAAAATTATAAAATTGATTTTTTTCATTTTTTATTTTCTTCCAAAATCTTAGTAAATAATATCTTAAATTGGACCTAACCTAATCAAAAACATGCCCAAAAATCCAAATAAATAAATCTTATTTGGTTTAGCTAAGAATGTGGATATGACTAACTTGGGCACAAAAGATATTTTTGTGACTTTTATAAAAATTATAAAAATGATATTTTTGGGAGCATTAATGATGTCTTGATCTATAGTTAAGAATTTTTTAACCATGAAAATACGCCAAAAATGTCATAAATAATTGTTTTTTTCATAGTCACAAAGTTTTTAACTATAAACCAAGATGTTATTGACACTTCTAAAAATATTATTTAAAAAAAAGATTTACAGAAAGTTATATTGGCCCAAGTAAGCATTTTTTCGTTCCCAAACTTGAATTCAAAACCAAAAATCTAGTCAATTTGCAAATTTTGAATTTATATTTTTTTAACTCTAGTTAGATTAATACACACGAATAAGCACGATGAGCCAAAACAGACAGTCTAGGCACTTAGGGTTAAGTCTAGCCCATCTACTAGTAAGCAAATTTTGCTAGTGTATTCTATTTGGGCTCTTTATGCATCAAACTTTAGCTATAGAGGTATATAGATACCTCGATCTTGATTAAGCAACAAGGAGATCCTAGCTTTGAGTGCTCCAAAAATTTTTGGTCATAATCCAATAATATTTTCTTCAAACATTCTTCCTCTCATAAGATTCTCTATAACTTTTAGAAGTGGGCTAGCTACCAAACTAATATGAATGTATACGCCCCTAATAGGTGATAAAGAGGTATAAGTACTCTCTTAGGTGGAGGTGAAATTTTGCTAGACTATTTTGTCAAGAAACATGTTTTTTAGATATTCTTTAAAGGTTTATTTATTATGTATCATAACTAATATATCATAACTACGGGTCTATGATTTTAAGAAAATATAAAAATCTACAATTTTGTTTTGGTGATTATACTTCCATTGTAGACTCTTTTATCATATTTTCTTAAAATTAATTCTAAAAAAGCATCCTTCGGAGAACGATGAGCTTTAAAATGTCAAGTATAGGCTTCAAACTCTTATTCGAAAGATAGTTATTTTGAAAGGTGTGACTGTCATGTGAAGTTTTTGGAAACTATTTCTTTCATCAAAAGGATATCCCACACTATACTAATATAGTCTCACTTTAACGAGACACATCATAAGATCTGCTAATCCTGCTTTAAAGAGAGCATCTACTTCAACGTACTTACCTACTCAGCTCCAATGGAGTGACCAATGCATTTAAAATATATATTAAAAATTAGTACGATAATACTTTCATTAATAAGTAATGCATGATTGAATCTTCATTTCTTTCGAAAGTTAATGGCACGCATATATCTTTCATTAACTTAGTCAAGATCATAAAAGTAAGATATAAACATAGTCTATATAACATGCATATTAATATAATATATTTATCATCATTCTTATAATACTAAAGAGTAAGTCCTGGTGTCTACTCATCAAGTGTCCCGAAGTATGTGGTTTAGAGCTATTGTTTGCATATTGTTCGATTAATATGCTACTAACTTAACTAAAGCATAAATATTGTATCTTAATTAATTCTACTATTCTTTAACTATATAATATTCTAAGAAGCTCATGAAATCATTTCTTAATCTCATTAAAATGTCAATCTAGCTAGTGCCTATAAAATACTCTTACATTGATTATACCAAGGTCATTTGCTCATTTGTTACTCTTTCAATTGCATAATCTATACACAAATTAATTATCAAAATAAGTTCTTAAAATCCTATAATAACTCTTAGAAATTGACTCCCAAAAATATGTTAAAAGATGGCCTTGTAAAATCCAAAGTGTCAGTAGGATTTATGAATGTACATTTTACTCATAAATCAAATATTTTCAAGCCTAAATATTTATAAGTTCTCAAATATTTTTGTTCTTTTAATACTATTTTGTGTTTATATTGTCAAAAATAAGAGAATAAGGCTTAGTATAAGTTTGGTACCAAAAAGGAAGAGTTCTGAAGTTATGGGCATGCTCTAAAATATGTTAGGGAGTCAATTCTAGTATTAGAGACAAAAGCTAAAGTGCCTTAGCACTAGGGAGCAAGAGCTACGACGCTTAAAATTATGGAAAAATTCCAGAACTGTGAGCGCCGCACACTTTCCAAGGAAAGTTATGATGCTATCCTGCAAAACAAATAAGTGATACAATGCTACATACTGAGCTCTGTGGTACTCTTAGCTATACCCTAATGCATATTTTAATGGCACTATGCCACTCTCCTACGTCTATAGCCGTATTTTTAGTGAGATTTTAAGAAACAATCTTGGTCTTTGATTGTTTCCGAATAGATGATCAAATTTCTCTCCGTGCTAGGTCATTTAGATGTCATATAAATGCTCATTTAAGCCTCCATAGTAAGTTTAGAGAGTTAGAGAAGAGACACAATAAAGAGAGCTAAAATATTAGAGAGAAAGATATTTTAGGGCTGAAATTTAAAGAGGAAGCTCAAAAAAGTTGCTTGAAATATTGAAGATTTGAAGTTCTACCTCCACAAAAAAAATTTTTATTTCTATTTCTCACCCTAATCTCATTTAAATTTTTGTATTGTACTTGATTTATAGACATGTTTAGAATTGTAAAATTCTTGATAAGATTAGCTATGGATTCTCCTATATTGAACTAGTTATTATATGCTAGGGAAATGATGTAACTTACACTTGATTCTATGTATTGATTTCTATTTTGTCTCTTGATATTTTTCTAGAATTTACTCATGCTATATCATATTTAATACTTCTTAACTAATTAGTCACTAGTTGATGAATTGGTTATTAGAATTCAGTACTTAAGAGAGGAAATTTTAGATATGACCATAGGATAGTATAATCTAGGAGCATATAATTCCTTTGAAGTTATGAAAGAGAATCATTGAATATAATGAATTTCTAGTTTTAAATTTAGAATAGAGATATTAAAATTAGAAACTTAGGAATAATTTCACTCGGCATGAGAGAGAGAGATAGAGAGAGAAAGAAAGAGGGATTATAAATACCTTTGAGTTTTTGGCTTATAAACTAAGAATAATTGATTATGATGCAATTGATAATTAAAAGACATAGTAAATGGTTAGGTGAATTCAATCTTCTAGTATATTTGTGTATAGAAATTTCCATATTTTATAAATTCATTTAGTTTGGTTGAATAAATAAAGTTAGGTCACGATAATCTTGATAGCTAATGATAATTTAACATCCAATTTCTTATAGGATCGATAACTCTTTTATCATTTTATTACTTATTTATGACTCATATATTTGTAGTTATTTTATGTATATGTATTTTACGTAACAAATTTTTAGCATCATTACTAGAGAATTAGTATTTTAGATTGTCATTGATATCTGAAGTAAGTAACTTGATTTTAAGTAACTTGATTTTAACTTAGGTGGTTATTTTTATTTTTATTTTTAAATGTTTACTTTACAAGGTACTTGGAGATGTTAGATTGACAAGTCCTTTTTTGAGTTTGATCAATGAGACACAGAGTCATTTTATTGTGCATGGTAGAGATGTAAAAAGTTTCTCATAACATGGTCGAATCATAGTTTCTCCCAGGAGTATCAAATACAAAATTTTCTCAACAACTTTTGGTCCAAAGCAAGAATATGAGTAGAAAGAAGAAATAATACCATATCTATCTACTAACTATCTGCGAATGAAACCTATTGGTTGTTAGAAGATATGGTCAATTTTGACTAGTAGAGTTGGAATTATCCAACAAGAGTTTCGTCGCTATGGTTTAATACTCAACATCACCAAGTAGAGTCTTTTCATAATATTAAATACTTTCTTACACAATTTTTGGAGGAGACAAGACTTCAAAATAAGGAATAAGAGAGGACAGAGACCATTCCTAACTTATAATTTGAGTCAATATATGACTCGCTTGAAGCCATGATAAGAGCAGTGGTTGTGATAAAGGTATAAGTCACAAACATAGATGAAAGCTACCATGAGGATCCGAGCACAATTAGGAGGATCTTGGGTTTATTTGATAATGACTACCCAAGTCAGGAGGAGAATCAAGAATGGATCAATGTTGAAGGGACACATGATAACACTCGTGAATCTTCACCTTATGGGATTCAAAATCATTATGCCACCACTGTTCATCAAAGATCACATCTATGATGATTCTATATGGCCAAAATCTCCTCTACCACTGCTAGCACTATTTATTCAAACTCACCAAGCACATGAAATGGAACCGAATCAAGTTGATCATATATACTGAGTACTTTCATATACCAAGCTTAAGGGCATTTAAAAACAAAGCCCATTTCTCGTGTTATATGGCACGTTCTATAGATGGAAGCCACTATTTGACATGCTTCACTAATTTGTGCATGAATAAGTTTAAAGATAAAAATTATAGAGAAGAGTCCCGCAGTACCCAAGTTAGAGCCACCATACTTGGAGCACCACCTATGCTAACCTTGATAGGAGGCGAGAATGTCTCCTCCTGAGTACTTTCATATACCAAGCTTAAGGACATTTAAAATCAAAGCCCATTTCTCGTGTTATATGGTATGTTCTATAGATGGAAGCCACTATTTGACATGCTTCACTAATTTGTATATAAATAAGCTTAAAGATGAAAATTATGGAGAAGAGTCCTGCACCACCCAGGTTAGAGCCACCATACTTGGAGCACCACCTATGCCAACCTTGATAGGAGGCGAGAATGTCTCGTATGCTCGGTACATGTTCTTTTCCTTTATGCTTATATTAAATAATTAAATTTTGAGAACATTGCTAATGTTGAGTTTGGGGGTGAAAACACTTATTGATTAATTATATGTTAGGTATGGCTTTGCTTATGTGTTAGTAGTTGTGACTTTTTTTTTTTCTACGAGATGGTTTTTTTTGGCAAATCTTTCTCTTGTTTTTCTTTTGCTTGTTTTAGTACTTGATATTGATGATGAGAATAGTTACTTAATATTCTTTTAGATCATTTAAAATATAATTTATTGACATTATCTATGTGCTTGACTCACATTGATTAAAGTTCACTCTTGATTCTTTATATTTGAGTATCATGAATTATGACCACTTGATTGTTTTGAGCTTTAGAGAATACTTATGTACATTAATAAAGCTTTGATATCTCATGAACTTAAAAACCCATTTAAGTATTACTTGAAATGAAATTCTAGTTTAAGTATTATCAGAGAGCGGATTTAGGCATTCTTTAGATCGTTTGTGCCTTTGAAGCTAACCCTTGAAAATTTATCCCTAGTTAACCCCACTTGAACCTATTTGTCCTATTTCCTTCATCACTCTCACAAGTGCATTCAAACTACCAAATTAATTCCCATTTCTTAATCCCATCACTGGCAGGTATGATTTCACTCTTGCATGACTCATTAAGCATAAAGACAAGATTGGGTTGTGCTTGGTGAATTGTTGGTGGATTGATGTATTACAAATAAAAGAAAACAAATAGAGAGAATTGAAAAAATTTGTGCGTTACCTTTTTTTTTTTTTCAAAAATATGACAATGTTAAGTTTGAGTTTGGGGGTGAGATTTATGTTTATCCACTTTTTGTCACAATCCTTATATTGCAAAAAAAAAAGTTCAAAAAAAGAAAAGAATCAAGGATTGTGTTTACTTTTGTATTTTTGTGAATAATCTTCTTGTGGATATAATTGAAGAAAAGATGGCGATATAATGAGAAATTAGTGAGTAAACTGTTTTCTTGAGAATCATGCAAGATTCTTGAGTTATGATGCATGTCTAGGGTGATCCGAGCCAAAAAACATATTTCACACCGGCCATACATTACAATCCTTGAAAGACCTTTTGATCTTCATTGATACTATAACCTACATTAGTGGAGAGCGACACGAAAAATGGACTTATGGTAGTTCTAATTTGTATTGTCTAGAGAGCATTCATAGCCTACTAAGCACATAAGTCTATCTAGAGTTCATTTCGTTAAGTGAGACTGATTATGCATACACTTATACGAGAGAGTCTTGAGTAGAGTGAAACCGATGTTTGTAGTTGAAATTCTAGATAATCTCACTATTTGTATTTCTCTTGAACTTGGAGTATTTTATAACTTCCGAGATACTTGTACAATCATTGATTCGATACGAAACTCACACTTTGTTATTTATGTTTTAAGTACTTGATTTGTGTTTTTCATTTTCTTTGTTATGTTTTGCATGAGGACAAGCAAATGTTTACGTTTAGGGGTATTTGATGAATGTGCATTTCACTCATAAATTAAGTATTTTCCTTCTAAAATATTTGTAAGTTCTCGATTATTTGTGTTATTTTAATATTATTTTCCAGCTCAAATATTTGTAAGTTCTCAAATATTGTTTTAATTTTATTTTGCTTTTATATTGTAAAAAATAAGAAATTGAGGCATAATGTAAGTTTGACACCAAAAAGGAAGAGTTATAAAACTATGGCCATCCCCAAAAATGCACCAAGAGTCAATTCTAGTATTGGAGACAGAAGCTAAAGCACTCAGGCGCTAGGGAGTAAGGGCCATGATGCTTAAAGTTTTGGAAAAAATCTAGAATCATGAGCACCGTAGCACTACCTTGTAGAATAAGTAAGCATCGCAGCGCTACATATGAGCATTGCGACAGCTTGGCTATACCCTAATACATATTTTAATGGCGTCGTGGCCTTGTTTGTCTTTGATTTGATGCGCACACTCTCGACTCTTTGGTACATATATTTATTACTTTCCTATATCAAAACAAATATGCGTTGAGAAAAGAACTATTATTTAGCTACTTCAATTTTTTTTAGGATATTATCATTTTTATATCTTATATTTTAGTTATTATCAATATTAACTTTTAAATTTGAAATCTGTTACAAATTTATATCTGATACCTATTTAGATTTATCAAGATGTCGTCTAAAATTTTAAAATAACAGTATAAAAACTGATTCAAAAATAAATTTATTAAATCATCTTAAATTTGTACAGATTTTAAATTAAAGATTGATAATAACTAAAATATAAAATTTAAATTAAACAAAATGACAAAATATAAAATATAAAAGTAATAGGATCAAATTTTTTTTTAATAAATTTGAGCTTGTATCCTACTTTGTGGGATATCGGTCTTATATAACTTTTCATTTATTTATCCAAAAATAAAGAAAAATTAGGTTAAATATGCATCATTAGAGGCATATTTTGGCACATATGCTTCTCTCAATAAAACTCTGAAAAATATGCTAATACCCACCTGAAATGTCACTTCTGCCCTCAATAATTGGTTTACAATGTATATATCGCTCTTCTCCTCTTTAACCTAGTTGTAGCTCCTTATTCCTCACTCTATATCCTCACAATCTTTCCTGTAATCTCATGCTTGAAGTTATCACACTGTCTAAGGAGTTGAAATTCTAAGAGCAGAAAAGAAGAAAAAGATAAAATTTGAAAAAAACAGAAAAAAGACTTGGCGGTAAGACGGAGGACAGAAATCCGTGAAATTGATATGTAATTTATATGTTCAAATGTTTGGGTACTGTTTGAAATAGTTTTTAACTGAGTTTCGATATGTTACGAGCATAATTTATGCATTAAAAGTTATTTTCTGGTCTGGGATTATTTGCAAAAGTCTGGATTTCTCAAAAAATAAGACTGCCTCACGATAAACATCGAATTTTCGATGTAATTTCGACCATATTTCGATAAAGTCTAAGATGTAAGAATTTCGTCGACTATATTTCGATTATAATTCGATGGTAGTCGAATTTTCGACCTATTTTCGATGACTATTTTTGATTATTTTTTTCGATGACTATTTCGATTATTTTTTTCAATCAATTTTGATTATAATTTCGACCAAATTTCGATGAAATCTGAGATGTAAGAATTTCTTCAACTATATTTCGATTATAATTCGATGGTAGTCGAATTTTCAACCTATTTTCGATGACTATTTTCGATTATTTTTTTCGATGACTATTTCGATTATAATTTCGATGAAATTTCAATGAAGTCTGAGATGTAAGAATTTCGTCGACTATATTTCGACTATAATTCGATGGTAGTCAAATTTTTGACCTATTTTCGATGACTATTTTCGATTATTTTTTTCGATGACTATTTCGATTATTTTTTCGATCAATTTTGATGTATTTCGATTATAATTTCGACCAAATTTCGATGAAGTCTGAGATGTAAGAATTTCGTTGACTATATTTTGACTATAATTCGATGGTAGTCTAATTTTCGATGACTATTTCGATTATTTTTTTTGACCAATTTTCGATGGCTAAAAATATAGATTCTTCCTTTTACATTTTATGATTTTTTTCTGTTGAATCTAATTTCTTTTTTTTGTTTCATCTGTAGAGTCACGTTTCAACATCATAGTTTTATATAATGGTAAACAGATGTTTTCTTTAGAGAAAATATTATGGTCTTATATTGCTAAAGAAAGTAAGGTCATGGGTGTATGGATGGGTATAACTTTTGTGACTCTTGTAAAGAAGCTGTATGAGGTGATTGGAGTTGATAAAAATCGTTTTGATTTAGGACTTAAGGTTGTTTATAAATGTGATGGCAGAGATGGAATTCCTATTCCTCCAACGAAGATCACTACTGATAGTGACCTAGAAATTTGGCTTGAGGAGATGTCTTACTCTATTCAGAATCGTACTCCTTTATGTGTGTCCATTTTACCGAAGTTGACACCTGTGGGTGAGAGTTGTAGTCAAAATGCTTCATTTGTGCCTAAAACAGGTACAGAGAAAATAGATGAGTTAAAAGAATGCTTTGATGAAGTAGCTAAGACTCCAGGGACAAAAACAAGGACTTCAAGTAGTCGAGTGCGTAGAGTAAGAATAGTAGATAATGAAGCAAAGTGGAGTACTCCCTTATTTTTAGAGAGAGAATTGCCGCAGGGAACACTTAACAATTTGTCAGTTGGATCTTCTAATTTAGTGAAAATCGTGATTGGTCAACTATTTGAGAATAAGGAAGACTTGAAGCTGAAGCTGCACTTGCATGCAATGAAGTGCAATTTTGAGTTCAAGGTAAAAAAGTCATGCAAAGACTATTGGTTTATAACAAGTACAGACGACAATTGTACATGGCGATTGCGAGCTTAAAAGGTGGAGTAATCAGACATGTTTGAGGTGCGAAGATATATGCCTAAACACACATGTTCGTTGGCAATAAGGCATAAGGACAACAGACAAGTAGCACTATGGGTTATTGGATATTGCATTAAGAGAAAGTACCAAATCCAGCCAACCATAATTATGCCCCTCGATCAATAATCGACGATTTCTCTAAAGACTATGGGATTAACATGACATATGAAAAGGCATGGAGATGTAGGGAAAAANCACTTCTGTATGTGAGGGGAACAGTGGATGGTTCATACCAAAAGCTGTCATCTTACCTATATACGTTAGAGAAGACTAATCCAGGAACAGTCACGAATTTAGAGACTGACAAGATGGAACGTTTCAAGTATTTCTTCATGTCACTGGGTGTATCTATTCGGGGCTTTAGAACAGAATGCCGTCCTGTGCTATGTGTGGATGGATCTTTCTTAAAAAAAACTGTGAAGGGACAATATTGGCTGCGATTGCATAAGATGCAAACAGGCAGTTTGTATCCTGTTGCATTTGGAGCAGTCGACTCAGAGAACAACGACTCCTGGATGTATTTTATCGTGAAACTAAAGGAAGCAATTAGAGACGTTGAGAACTTAGTCTTCGTATCGGACCGACACCCAAGTATTACGAATGCATTGTCGATTGTGTTCCCTGAAGCATACCACGGAGCTTGCATACATCGTATTGGTATGAATATCCAAGCAAAATTCAAGACTGATCATTGCCACAGTGAGTACTTTTTGGCGGCAAAATCCTATCAGATGAGTGACTTTCTTCATCATTTTGAGAAGATCAAGATCAAGGATCAAGCTATTGCTAATTATTTAGAAGAAATAGGCATTGAGAAATGGAGCCGTGCAAACTTCTCTGCCATTCGTTACAACATCATGACAAGTAATAACGCTGAGAGCTTTAATAACATGAGTAGAGATGCACGGAAGTATCCAATCACAACTTTGGCGGAATTTCTGAGGTATACACTACAAACTTGGTTCTTTGAAAGACGAACATTAGCAATGGAATCCAATAAATCATTACCGAAAAAGATTGAGAAGAAATTGGAGGACCGTATTGAGGCTGTGAAGACTTTGATTGTTCAGCCTCTTAGCCACTATGAGATTTATGTCATGAACGGTGACAGAGACGGTCAAGTTAACTTACAGACAAAGACTTGTAGTTGTAGAAGGTTTGATTTAACAGGTCTGCCATATATGCATGCATTGGCGGCTACTCTAAGTCGACGCATCAATCCATACTCCTTGTGTTCCTGGTATTATACAGTTGACGCATGGCTAAACTCATATGCAGAGACTATATAGCCAGTAGGAAATGAATAAGAATGGGATGTACCTGATGATATTAGCAGACGTATGGTGGAACCACCTCTTTATAAACCAAAGACTGGCCGGCCAAAAACAAAACGTATAAAGTCAAAATGGGAGAAGATCATAATACAACGCCATTGTAGCCATTGCAGTGGAAAGGGCCACAATCGGGCAACTTGTAGATACATGATACCAATAGCTTCAAATAAATAATTTTGTATAGAAAATCAAACAACAAATGACGTATCTTGAGAATTTTGTACTATTAATTTTATCATTTTAATTTTAGGATTTTAAGTACAACGTTGTAATGAATAATTTTAATATTTTAGTTGGAATAAGTTTAGAATATTATTTACTTTATTATAATGATATAATGTTTTGAAAAAATTGCAATAGTCGAAAAATCCTCAAAAATGCATCGAAATTTCAAATCGAAATGCAATAGTCAAAAAATCATCGAAAATGAATCAAAATGCATCTAAATGTCATCGAAAATAGTGACGAATATCATCGAATTTCGACTCTAGTTAACAAGTTGAATTATATCTCATTCGTTTTGACTTCAATTTTTAACCTGAGTATGCACAGTAACATAATACATGCACAATATATCAGCTACTCTATCCCAAATAAAATTATTTACAAAAATAAGCAAAACTAACAACTATACAAAAATTTATTATACACCTATGGCTCTATATTCTGGTAGAATAAATCTACACATAATTTCTGTCTTGAATGTTACATAACATCATCAACAACGTTGGACAGTGAAATGTCGGCGAACAGACATTCCAAGTGCTTTACAACAAAAACGCCGCAATCTCCACTATAAAGGAAAATAATTCTAGTTAGTGTCAAAATAACCAATTGAAGTAATATTTGTTAATATCCTTATATTGTATTGAATTACCTCTTCATTGTTTGTGGCACTACATTGGGAGGTAACCTTCTAACATCAAAATCACAAGGTTTCGTCATTGTAGTCAAATCAAGATTATCGCGATTAGCGACTCCTTCTACATT